>NQII01008993.1:0-59938 GCA_002778355.1 Clitarchus hookeri | reverse complement strand
GTTGGAAAAATTTTCCCGTTTTGAAGTTTTCAAGAAGTTTGCAACACCTTTATAAATTTAAAATATTAATTTTATTGAATTTTTTAACTTTTTTCAAAAGAATAAAGTGTGAAAGCAGAAGTTATATGTCTTACGTTAAGTAACAGGTAGCCAAACCTACCAACTCTGAAATGTACGTGAATGTTTTTAATGAAGGAACGACATTTTTTATTTATTTTTATTTATAAACTTAAAAAAAATAAAAAGAAAGCGCAAACAATCTAAAAATGAAACAATAAATCTTTGTTGGTTCCTGTTAGAGTAAGGAACTCGATAATTCCAAAATGCCAAGAATAGTAAAGTTTTAAAATATATTTTATTTATTACTGTACATGCCAATAAAGAAAAAACAACTAAATACAAATTTATAAGAATTCGAACATCAATTTCAGGGAATTAATGCATTAAAATATTTTTAAAAAAGGCAACGAAACTGTAAAAAAATCCTTTGATCACTTTTATTATATAATTTGTTATATTAATTAAGACGAAGTATAAAAGAAAAAATATTTGCGCATATAAAAAAACTCTAAATAGTTGTTAAAAATAAAAAAATAATTTCATATCTCAGGGAATAAACAACCAATATTCACCAAATTTATCACAAAAGTAGTTCTGTGGTGAGTCATGTAAAACCATATGTTTTAAGTGGCTCAGTCACTCATTTTCAAAATTATGGCACTGTAAATATTTTAGTTTTGTAAACCCTATCATTCGAAACATTACATTGATTAAATCCAAAGTTGATAATCCTAATTGAACCTCCGTAATGCAGTGGATTGTACAATAACTCATTGTACGAAGTTTTCATGTTTCATGTCTCGGGTAAGGCACGCGTGAATTTTAAATTGTCTCTCTACTATTGCATAAGTTTCTGGTTTAATTTCTAATGCGATTAATTTCGAAGATAATTCAAGTTCTACCTACAAAATCAGCTTTTAAAAACTTATTTACAAACTAATTGCACCCATATTGAGGAAAGAAGGCGCATTAGTTATATCAATAAATTCTTGTTCCAAGTGGTGGCTTCGTAAAGATGGGTTAAAAACCATCTTATTTTATAAACACTTAAGATACATCATGTAAATGTTATCGGTTAAAACATGTTTGGTTGAAACTAGGTAAAGTGTTTATTAGGTCACGTAATAAACGAAATATTTTCATAAAGAAATGATCTTATAATAAGATCCAGACATAACCTTCTGTAATACTGCAGGTCTGCATAATTTTGTTAGAATAAGTGGAATAATTACAGATGTATAATATAAATATTATTTATGAACTCTATCTTAATAAGTGACTTAAGGAATACTTTGTGCAGATATATTTAATATATTCTACCAGCATGCTAAGTTCAGAAGAAATTATTTATGTGATTTATTTGTATATAAAGCATCATAATCTAAAATTTTTTAATCTCGGTCAATTTAAAAGTAAGTTTCTGGCCTTTATAAAGTACATCAGCTTACATGGCCCTACCATAGTATCACATGCTTGCGGCATTTGGTAGAACTCAGTTGATTGTTTCCCGATGTTACCAAATGGCGGTCAAAAGATGCTCTCTGTGGACACATATTATGGTTGTTATAGGGATTCTAAGCATACAAAGATAATTTAAAGTAGGGTTTGTGGTTTGAACGGCAGGGCATAATTATCTTAAAAAAACGTGACAGCCTTTCAAATTGAGGTATTTCACCTACATAATAAGGACACATCATTTTACACTGAAGAGCCAAAAAAACTGGTACACCTTCCTAATATCGTGCAGGTCCCCCGAGCACGCAGAAGTGCCCCAAGACGACTTGGCATGGACACGACTAATGTCTGAAGGTATGCAGGAGGCAATTCACACCATGAATCCTGCAGGGCACTCCACAAATCCAATCTGCGCCAATTTGAGAAAGGGTCGCACGCCTGTCACGTTTAATGATTCTCGTCAGTCGTCGTTGGTCCAGTTATTTCACGATCTATTTTCGGACGTAGCGATGTCGAAGATGTGATGTTTTACCGGATTCCCGATATTCACGGTACACTCGTGAAATGGTCGTACGCGAACATCCAAATGTTATCGCTACCTCGGAGATGCTATGTCTTATATTTCGTGTGCCAACTATAAGAACACGTTCAAACTCACTTAAATGTTGATAACCTGCCATTGCAGCAGCAGTAACCGATCTAGCTGCCGACCGCATCGCGTTACTCTGATTAGTTCCATACCTCTGTTATTTGCATACGCACGCCTATACCATTTTTTTTTTTTTGGTTCTTCAGTGTACATGGACTACCGTAATGTTACTTGTTTCCCGAATACGGCAGGTATCGGTAAATTGTTACCCGAGATATGAACATTTTTTATTTTCCATGTATTATCTTGCAACATGGAAGACAAAAAGACGATGAACTGTCGTATTTGATTCATGTACTATATGCTTTCAGCACAAGAAGTATTGTCCAAATTGGTCAAATAATGTGATAAATGTAACAAATTATTTTATAATATTTATAGAACGATCATTTTAGAAATAACTTTATTATCCTCTTAAATCGCAATTGTATGCGTGATCTACAATATTATTACATAATTCCAAATTTGGCAGGAATCGTTTAGGTAATTTCGGATATATGATATAGAGGATATACTTATAATTGAGGTCCCATATTTCTAAGTGCCAGGCTATCATCAACAAGATAAACCTATTTTTAAAAAATGCTTACATGATTAAACGTCAACGTACATATTTGGATAAAATCGGTTAGATATTTCCCGAAATATTATATTCCACCATTTAGAATGTAAGAGCCTGGGATTGCAAAAAAAATTTTAAAGCCGCCGTATTTCACTTACAAAATAATACATGTCTGCCAAATTTGGTAATATTCGGTTCGCGAATTAAAACGTTTTTTTGTAAAAATAAGGGGGGGGGGGCGACGAGTTATTTCAGATTCAATTGCAGTTATTTTAGATTTTGCAGCAGCTAAGTTTTATTGAATTCTTCTTTAATGATTGTATTGTTAATTGCAAGTTGTTACAAACTCAGAAAGTTTTTTTACGTTTATTTGTGTTTGTATGTCTTTCAGAATTTCTATCTTGAAGTTATTATACGTGGTTATCGTACAAAGAATGAATAATTTTTTTAATACCATAGTAATCGTGATTGGGAGAACATTTGAAAATGTTGATAAATGCGTGGTTTAGAAGGCGTCTAGCCATATTTTTTCCCGTCAGGCAAATCAAGACGTGGCGGATCATCGGCCTGGTAGGAAATTTCATTTGCTTTTTTAATATTGTCCGAGTACCAACATTGTATGCAGACTGCCCGGTGGGGCAATTACGCGCTACATAATAGTGTAAAATTGAAGTCTGCATGCGCTACCTACACTGTTTTATGATAAATGTTCTGTTTGTGCTACCGCAATGTGGCATGCAGTATGTATTCATATTATAAGCGTACCCCAGGGCCGAGAGCCTAGCGAGGGAAGATACTACTTAGGCAAGTCATTAATGTGAGTGACCAGTGGGAACATCTGACGAGAAGTCTACAAGATGTTGCTGAAAATAAGTATTTTCAGCATAAGTATTTTGGGAATTTCAAACGCAGAGACGTCATCTGGAATTTTGATTAATAATTTTTGTTAATATATTTGGTAAACGTTAGGCCATCTTGGAACGCTGGATATTGAAGTTGCTATGACCATTATGCCTTCGGAGTCCTTCCAAGTTTTCATTTGTTGTCCTCCCAACTAAATTTGTTTGAAATGAAAATTTAACTTAATTTTTCCAAGAAATTAAGAAATATTTTAAAGACATAAATTATTTTTGAATTTAATAAGAGAAACATTTACCAAGTGGCTGCAGTTATAGTTTTCGCAACAGTCAACAAAAGTGAATTTAAGATTTGCATTGTCTTTCAAAATAATTTTGGCACATATCAGACTTTCCTTTTATGGCGTCAGAATCAAAACTTTTTCTTACAAATTAAATTTCACCTATTTTACGCAAGTCTCTGCGGGTGTTTAATTTTGTGTAGCTAGTGGCAATTTGTATTATGTTCTTCCTAGTGTTATGCAAGTTTTTTCTAGTCTGTGGAGACTGATTTAAACTTGGGTTCCTGAGTGTCACCTCTTTGGTAAGACCGAATTAAGTTGTGTGACGTTGTTGAAAAATCATCGCTGTCCTGTGGAGCCGGGCAAGTTCAAACCCCAGGTGAAAATTCAATATTATTGAGGATAATTAATTTGGTCCAAGATAAGAATAACATTCCCATCAGTGGACTCTCCGTTCCACAATATGCACAATTACTGTACGCCATGTGTGCGCGTCAGATTGATTTATAATACACCATTGCGTTGCATGAGTTAAAAAAAATTATCAATGTGGACACGAAATTATATTATACTGTATATTCCAACTTAATTTATTAATGAACAGAAACAGGCAATATATAACAACACCACCAGGCTTTCTCGCAGAAATTTGCAAAATTAAAATTTTTTGTTTTTAGCATATTACTATATTTGAGTACAATGATTGATAGTTTTTCCATTGTGTAATTAGTGTGATCTGAATATGTTTTCATTAAGAGTATTTATATATCTGAAGTTACAAAGAGTGTGTGCTGTACAACTACAAAATAACCACAATCGGCGTTAGTCATTATAGTCATTTGTTGAAAATTACTGTATTCTGCATAGCCCGTTATCGTTAACGACTTTGGATGGCAAGTATATGATGTTTAAAACACACAGGGTTAGGCGCATGTGGGCAAAAGGTGAAGGGGGAATGGAGGAAAGATACGCCACCCACGCGGCTGCTATCTTACGATTGTTCTGTTGCAGCTCAGCTACTGGTAGGTCTGTGACGGATTACCAACGTGCGAGAGGGAATCTAACAGCCTTGAGCAACTCCAGTCGGACACACATACCGAAGTGGATGCACACGCGACCGGTTAATACATTTACAATTAGAAGTTTGCACTAACAGAGTTCTATAACAAGAAATTATGTAATTATATAAAACGTTACATTGAGATGGACAACAGTGGCGCACATCACTATAATATTGCAACCTTTAATAATATGTTGTATGTGTTACTAAAAGCTCCTAAGAGTTTAAAAAGTTATATATGGAGACATACATCCAGACGAACACTCAGAGGATTTTTAATATCTCAATTTCCAAAATAATTGCAGAATTCCAAACATCTCTTTACGTTAAAACTTGCAAATACAAATTAATTGTGGGTTTCCTTGTAAATAATTATAATAAATTGTATGATATTTCATTAAACAATTTAGCTTTTGAAAGGATAAAAATTTGTGATTCTGAAGGTATTAATTTGTTCTTTTTTTCAATTGGTTTTTAAATAAAAACTAAATTATTTAATTTGCACAAAGCTTTATAAAATTGCGATTTGGTCTATTAATTATTATGATTCTTAATTAATTTTGTTTTGGATTAATTTAAGAAGATTAATATATTTTTCAATAACCCGTATTTTTATTTACATTCAAAACAAAATGTTCCGTGTTCAACTACTATATAATTTTCTCTTTTTTTTCTATGGTTATATTTTCAGAATAACATTAATAGCGATATTGTGTAAAATTTTTACAAGAACTAATTTCATTGTATTGAAATTTTATTACATTTATTATCTAAATATGTATATTGCGAGATTTATATTTGCAATATCTTATAAGTTAAAGTTTAAGTGACTGTTTTTAAATATTGTGTAATACGAAAGAAAAATTAAACTTGTCATGAAATGAGTTTATTATAGAGGTGAATATGAAATGATAAGTAAAGGGGACTTTAAAATTACACAGAGCATTATCCTAACTAATATTATCCTAACTAATATTATAAATGCGAAAGTATGTTTGTTGGTTTGTTTGTTTGTTGGTCCTTCTTTCTCGTCGCAACGGAGCAACGGATCGACGTGAGTTTTTGCGCAGAGATAGTTGGAGAGCCAAGAAGTGACATAGGCTACTTTTTATCTCGAGAAATATCTCATTCCCCTGGGGAAATTCTAATGGGAAAATGAAAGGTACACAAAAGGAATAACAATGCAACGTCGCAACCGAGCCACAGATCGACGTAATTTCTTTCACAGAAATAGTTATAGGGCTGAAAGGTGATATTGGCTACTTTTTATCGCAAGGAAATATCGCGAAAAATTTACAAACGATAATAGTGAATCAAGTCGGAAAAAGTTTGCCGCCAGCTCGCTCTCTTGCAATACGCTGTCGAAACCGTGAAAGATGGAACAATATCATGTAGTAATGAATTGTGTAGAACAAAAAAACCTAAAAATAACTCCGCGGTTATATATATCTATCTATAACAGAGAAAAACTAATAAGTTATTTTTACCATTTAATTCACCGAGACGTTGAGTTTTATATGTATAGAGTATAGAAGATTAACACAGAGTAAAATTCAACTTTATAAAATAAATAAACTAAAAAATAATTTGGTAGTCCACGCGAGCGGAGCCGCGGTCATAGCTAGTTTTTTACTATAAATAGAAATATGAACGAAATTATGAACTTCAAGAAGATTAATCTTTTATATATATTTGTGAATTTCATTCTATTTTTTATATTTGTATTTGATATTAAGACTGAACTAAATCAAATCACAAAATACCAGTTTTTAATTACTATTTGGATATGTATAAATACCAGTTATAATGATTTATATAAGGAGGTGTAGGTTGTGTGTGTACAGTTATAGTAGTACGAACCATTCGAAATCTATGACATTAGTGTGGTTTACAAATAAATTACTCCCAGGGAATATCATTGGACATCAAGTCTTGCAGAGTACAACACTGGCGAATGCAATTCTTTCGTTGCAGTCTTTAAGCAAGTAGGTTGGCATATTCTGTAGAGTCAAAAATTACAGATTGCATGCACAAGACGTCATTGACACCGAGACCGTACGAACTTGACGAGGTAAAAAATTTTCACAAAGATCTAGAAAACCCATTTAATAACATGCAAGTAAGGACTTAGTTCGTCAATTAGAGCATGCGGATTCTAATTCCATTTATAAGATCCCATTTATGCTACCGCGTCATATCGGAAGCCGGACAATAAGACAGGTAACCGTTATTATTTCCTTACTGATTAATAATTTTTAAGTTTATTGTCAAACTCATGGTGTCGCTATTTGTGTCCTGTATTTATTTTATTTCCAGTTACGCAAATAGCTGAGAATTTAACATTTTATTTGCCAATCACTACTTATAATTTTACCCAAAGTTGTTAACCAATAATGATTATTAAATTTTTCTGGAATCCTGATAGTAAATTATAATTACGTCAATAACGATACATAATTCGATATAACATACGATGTCAACAAACCAGGCTAAGTTCATACAACACAGTACAAAATGTTGCCTTGCGTAAACACTCTAAACCCCACCNCAACAAACCAGGCTAAGTTCATACAACACAGTACAAAATGTTGCCTTGCGTAAACACTCTAAACCCCACCGTTTTAGATTAATTAAGATTGTAATTATCTTCAAAACCTGGCAGGCGGGCAACAAACAAAACACCCAACAATGAATAGTTGCGAATATCAAAGGGACATAATAAAACAGAGAGGACAGAAATCTCCAGACGTATGAGGTAACACATTTATGGCAGTGGTTTATCGGGATTTTATTTGCAAGTTGTAGCAATACGAGGAAGCCATTTAATTCACATTTTCATTTATAGCATTACTAAGTTTTTACTGTGGTATAAACTAGCCTTAAATGAGGCGCTTGAAATCTCGGCCTCCAACCTCGCTGCAGAGTTAACATCGACGATGCCACGATTGCCGAACACGGTCAAACATGCCAGTTGTGGTTCTTATGATTTCGATAGCAGCATGTATTTTGGCAACGAGACCCTCCAGAGACTATATTCGAGTCTCGTACACCGAACACTTAATAGCACCCCACAAGTGTAAGATCTGGCGACCACGAAAGTAATAACCCCGGTCCACCGTGTCTTATCCATTTATTTGGAAACGTGGTGCTAAGGTACTCTCGAACATGTGCACCTTAGTGCGGTGGTGGACCGTCACGCTGCAGCCACATTTCTTGTCGAATCCCAAGTGGAACGCCTTCCAGCCCTCTGGCAAAACCTGTTCCAAGAACCTTAGGCACAAGTCAGCATTTAAGTTAGTGGGCAACATGTATGGCCCAATTCAACTGTCACCCACAGTACTACAACATAGTTTAAGCCAAATTGCTCCTGGTAATAGCGAATGAAGGGCGCGTGAGTGTTCACCTCCGCCCACATGTGTCGGTTACGAGAAGTCAACGCACATTCTCTTGTGAATCACGCTTCGTCGGTAAACAACCAACACTGGGGAAATGTGTCTATACTGCACATAGTTATAAACACCACTGCACGAACTGTAAACGTTGAGGATAGTTGTCAATCTTGAAATGGTGTGCTTTCTGTCGGCGACGTGGATGTAGCAGCTGTTTATGCACAACTCTCCACACGCTTGTGTTTAAAGTGTGAACCGCATGCGCCACTTGACGGGTGCTGGTAGATAGTAACTGATGTAACTTTCGTAGCCCCTCTTCCTCAGAGTGTGGTGTTCGTACCGAACTTGGACGGCCAGCATCAGGCCTGTACACCTGTAACGTGTACGGTATTGGGACATGTACGCTCGGTTTCACATGAGACTTTACAATTAAATGAAGTAATTATTTTTATTGTGTAACACATAAGTGTAGTATTTATGCCTAACAAGTAAAATAATATAAAAGTTAATGTTCAAACAGATAGACACACATATGCACACACAGATCAAATACCACTCGCACATTTTTCGTAGCATTTCAATCACAATGATTTGCAAGGGACAAGTTTGGTGATAAAACACTGTAGTAGAGGCTCAACCTTTGCAAATTTTACTACGCCTATCAAGTAAACAACAATATTCACAAGAATTAACCAACTTTCTTTGTCCAGAGGGACTTAAAAATAATATTGACATAATGAAATGTGCTATACTGGTCGCTTACGGACTTCTCTGAAAAGTTCTTCCTCTACTGGTATGGCTGAACAACCTTCAGAGGTGGAAGTTATATTGAGCGAAGCTACAGAAATGTTGGGAGGGTCCGTACGGGATCCTGAAACAGATAAATGATGTGGTCTACAGGATTTGTTGACAGGTCCCTCATGAGACGCCTAAGGTTTCCCACATCGACCGACTGGGGCTGTTGGAGTGTCTGTTCGGGATGGAAATAATTAGGGAGGGGGCAGTGTTTCGTGCTGACGCTCGCACTATACGCGAGCTCCATGTGCGGTACTGCTCGGTGAGAGGAGACACACTTCGACCCTCCCCTGCTCACAGGTAGACCCGCAAATCAAGTCTATGCAAAACAAAAACCAAAACATGACTTTCTTGGCATTGCATAACTTGTTTAACAGAAACATCATCCTGTTCGACAAAATCAATATTAAGTTCTCCCATNCTTGGCATTGCATAACTTGTTTAACAGAAACATCATCCTGTTCGACAAAATCAATATTAAGTTCTCCCATATTCCTAAATATTTTCCTTGGATAGTATCTTCTCCTTCTTTAGTGTCTTCGTGGCATGTTCAATTACTGTTTACTAGTTGAATCACTATTATTGGTTGTCGGAGTGCATGAACATGTGATACGGACTTTACTGTAAATATTGGAACTGTCAAATACAAACTTATAATTCATAAAGTGAATCATTACGTTTTTATACACTGTATATTATTAATGATTTCAGTAATATATATAGATTAATTTCTTTAAGGAAACTGTAAATTGCACAAATTTAATTAATTAATTATTATAAATAGCAAGCTATATCAATTCATTGCTAAATATTGAGACGGGAATAATTTATTTATAATTATTTTAAATACATAATGAAATTATAATTAATCCTTTATCTTAATTAAGACCTCCATCCCTTAACGAACATGGTTCAACCCACTGACTTTGGGTAAATATAAGGATAATTTTCTATTCTTCGTGCTAANCCCACTGACTTTGGGTAAATATAAGGATAATTTTCTATTCTTCGTGCTAAACATTTACTTATATTTGAAATAATTTTGGGACTTGTCGTTCCTGCGCCTTAAACACGTTTGGACGAGCTGTTAAAACCGAACAAAGCATAAGCTAATAATTTTACTGCAGCTAACTTTAAACTACTTAGCGCCAAACTGGAGGCTTTCAATCAGAAATTCTGTTATTTTAATGTAAATAAAGCGAAATTTTATTAAATATATTGCAAATATTGTTAAAATTGTACTTAGAATTTGTTTGAACAGTTACGACCTTTCGTAAAATAAAGTAGTATTCCAAAAATGCATTATTTTTAACGTGACAACCTACATATCTCTATATCTCTAATACATGTACAAATACATTTATAAAATCAAGGAATCACTTTAAATAGCAAATTCAGATCTACGGAAAGAAAAAATATATTTATAACAGTTTTCAGAGTATAGAAAACTTTATTACCTCCCACTTTACTTTCAAAGAAATGATAAGCTTATGCGATCATGGGGTTTTATGAATGTCTCTTTTCTAGCAATATTTGTAACTAACAGACAAGAAGTATTAATATTTTGTAGGAATTCAATGCTAATAAGTTCAACCAAAACGCAAAACTTATTTACATATTCTGCAATTTTAAAACTGCTGATATGGAATCCACCGTCAGACATCAAATATAATCCTGAAGGGGAATAATTCTCGGAAACGCTTACCTCATTTCTTCCCAAAAGATGAAACATTATTTTCTAACACAAATGAATATGTCTCTCCGTACTCACATCATATAAATTCCAGAAATTTAAAGATGATGGTCGTGTGATGACAGACTTGGGTATAACTAAATTACAACTCGCTTGAGCCTCGGTGTCAGTACCATGCCATATGTTTCGTTAATAGTAAATCGAAAGTTTTTTTTCCCACTCAAATCTAATACGTTAATCACAGTAGTTTCCGAGAGTTAGAAATAAGGTGTCATTTCCACTTTTCAATAATGAAAGTTTTAATTGCATGGTTATAATTTGCAATAAGTATTACAAATATAGCATACGTGTTGCATTAGTTGCAAGAATTTTTTGATGTCCTAAAAAATGTTTCGGCATGAGGAATTTCAATGAATTTTTTGTCAAAGTACAAACAATCTAATGCAGTGTATGGAGAATTTGAACAAATTTGTTGAAATTTAGTCTATGAGACCTTGAAAACCTGCGGGTTATTACAGTAACCCAATCAGGCAGGTTTACGCAAGGAAAATCATAGGAAATCACTCACTTAATTGAATTTATTTAACATGCAATAGAAGAACATTTCTTTCAATAACGGAATTTACAGAAACTGAAATGCTACTAATCAAAACATTTATTAAAAATTTAATTTTTTGTCATACAAATACATTAGGTAAGATGTAAAAAAATCAAATGGCTTTCGTTAGATGTTAATTTCTTAGCATAAATAAAGACAAAAAATAATGAATCCCTATGTAGTTACTTGCGAAATGGGGGTTCTTAAAATGACTGTCTCTGGTTCGCACTATTGCGCAAGACAAGATACGAAGACAAGGATGGAGAAACATTCTTCCACATTTACTTTCTCTGGGTATTTGATAGGTGATAACTAACAATAGTGACATTAACTGACATGTTTGACAAGAGACCTACCACACTGGTGTATCGTAACCATGGTTATTAGGACAGAATACGGAGTCTCTATAGTGCACTAATGGCCACAGTGTAATGACAGCTCTGTCACTTCCTCTTATGGCGTCATTTCCCCTGTGTCTGGACAATCTAGTCAGCTAAATTCGTTCGTTTTTTTTCGGATATCTCCCATTTTCTTCATACATGTTTAAATTCGTGTGTCAAATGAGTAATTGCATTCCGTAAATTTTAAAATAATATATAGGTCACCTTTCCCCATATCCAACGTTATTTTGAAGATTTACCAGCAGTAAAAGTATCAATATATGTGTTCAGAATATGAACTAATAGTACATGCGAAAACAAGAAGTCTTCTACGAGAAGCTATTTATTAAATAATTATCTTTTTAGTTTTTTAGTACTATAATAAAAAACGTATATTATATGTAGTCAGTATTACAGATCACTCAAAGTGCTACCGGAAAATAATTTACTAGTATTCATAAAAACTGTGTATTTTGACATAGGACAGCATCCTGTGCTTCCCCAGACCATCTGTCACGCCCTGCACACTACCCACTTCACCCTTACAACGCACCACCACACTGCTTAATAAACTTTACACCCCCTCCTGGCGATTTTAACTCGCCCGATGAGGCGCCTGACATTATCCTGGAGAATTTCCCAGTGACATTTTATAATAACTTAGGGAACCAGTCCGGCTTCGCCCGTGTACAATTTAGTTTTTACAGCAATACACTAATAAATCGTTTGGAAAAATACAATAACAATATTATATGATAGTAAATTAGTAAATACTCTCACATATAACATACATACATTCATTCATACACGTCACGCTTGTCTCCCAAACGGGTAGGCATAGATTATGGACCTCTATTTACCACGAACCTGATTAACATACCTCCTTCGCTTTGTCCACATTCATACATCTCTTACACAACAATATTATATTATAGTGGCTTAGAAAATTGTTTCATATCTAGTATCACACCAGACAGCTTGGCGTATGCTGGTATTACACATTCCTAGTCGTTGAATAATTATATTTTGTTGTTATTCCACAGGAACCGTACAATTTTCCGGGATATAAATATCCTATGTCATATTTAAGAACGTAAAGTACCTTTATACGAAATTTCATCAAAATCCGTTCAGCCGTTATGGTGCTGAATGGTAACATACCTACATACATACTTTCGTATTTATAATATTAGTAAGATTGCAGGGCAATATTTCATTTAATCAATTAAAGCAGACTCATAGGCAAATAAATTTACGATATAACAGCTTTTGCTGTAGTATAATTATAAACTTTATTCAAATTAATTTACATAACAGATTCCATAAATTCGTGTATTAATTGTAAAATACTTTTTTATTGCGTTTTTTGGTATGTTAGAGTGTTTTCTATTCGTTTTCTTTATTGGTAAGCATTTTTTATGGTTTTGATTCATGATCCTCTCACAGCAAGATACATGAGATTGCCAAACAATCGAGAATGTTCTGTGTGGGCGGCTGCCTTCCTTATAGGCGTCCGACAGTCAGAGGAGTCGGCACGCGCTGTGTCGCGATCCGTGTGCATTCACGTCTTTCCTACCAATCATTTCATTTGTATAGTTATTTCTGAATTCAACCAGAACTTTTGTTTCCATCGCACCTGGAGACGCTATCCCTCCTTCCCCAGGGGATGTATTATATTAACCTTACATTTTCATGTCGTGGTAACACATTTTACAGCAGCTGAGCCAACCTGGCGGACGCGAGTGGGCAGGACCCTCTTATGTTGTCACCTTGAGGTGAATGCAGAGTTTTTGTGCATAGGGAAATATACTTGTGTAAGTAAACCACTTCATATTATTCATACGTACCGCCTAATTGGCTTTTCGGAGCACATATCCCCTAGAATTCACTTCCTGATGTTCTTCACCATCCTAAATTAGAACAATTTCTATGAAATTGCATTTAACAGCATTCTAAGGCGTGTAGGTCAGCGTGAATAGGCCCACTACACTCAACAACAAAGGTATCAGGACGATTCAACGACATCTATCACTGAGGGAGCGGCATATGTCCGGACGGTCAACCCTACAGCCCCGAGATCATCATCAACATCATCGTCGGGGTCTGGCGCATAAGTCCAGTTACCAACACCTTCCCCCATTCATTCCTACTACGTTAGTTTTACGCGCTAAGCATCCGTACTTGATATAATAAATTCGCAGTTTCTTCACACATTTTGAATCACACCTTCGGAAAAGAACCCACATATCTTGTGCTTGGTCGTTTTCTAAGTACGTAATCTGTCAAAAGCTTTTTTACTTAGGTTAACATAAAAATTTCTTATTTTTTTGGTTATGTTGAACTATTCCTTATATTATATGTATGAATTAATTTATTTTATTTATATTTTGTATAGGCGTGTAAAATGCCTGCTAATAAATGTTCTTATGTAAAATGATTTTAAACGGAGCGCTTATGAATGCATTGCGTTGTCCCTATGTCATATTTGTCTAAACTTGGTTATGCTTTTATTGAAAGAGACAGTGTAATTTCCTCTAAGTATACATTTAGCAATGTTACAGAAAATTCGTGTGTAACCATGAATGTACTATAAATATAGATATCTTGTGAGAGGCGCCAAATTCGAACACTAGTGCCCGTCTGGTGCGAAGAGTTTGGAAAGTGTAGTTGGACACAGGGGCGCCAATGACGTGACTGCAGGAAGTCGTGTGGACCAATCAGTGGTCTTTGTCCTGCGGGCAGAAGGCGGGACTTGCCAGCAGTGGTGAGGCTCACTTCAACTACAAGAGCAGTTCGAGACGTGGTGAAGGCACGTCGCCCAGGGGTTGCCGTGGTATAGAGCTGGCAAGGGGAGCTAAGGAGCTTGGGTGCGGCGAGGAACTTGGGGCCAACACCGCATGTAATTAATCCAATCCAACAGCCTGGGACGTCCCCGAAGTTGCTCCCTGCCTTGTTGACTCTCCTAGCCTGGTGGAGTGTGGGAACTTGGGGGGACGTGGATCCGCGTAGCCGGAGCACGGCTCAACCAACCCCGCCGTCGAGGGCGGCTACGTAGCAGCGAGCTGCACGNAACACCGCATGTAATTAATCCAATCCAACAGCCTGGGACGTCCCCGAAGTTGCTCCCTGCCTTGTTGACTCTCCTAGCCTGGTGGAGTGTGGGAACTTGGGGGGACGTGGATCCGCGTAGCCGGAGCACGGCTCAACCAACCCCGCCGTCGAGGGCGGCTACGTAGCAGCGAGCTGCACGCCACAAGTAATTAAACTGCCGTTGAACTGCCGCGCTCTTCCCTGACTGCACTGTGCACTTCTAGGAGAACAAACTTCAGTCTCCGGTCGCCCATTGTGTCGTTCCCGAGCATCGTGTTTACGTTTCATTACCACGCCCAAACTTCGCTACGGCCTATATTCTATGAATTTTTCAGTGAAGCCTTGTGACTTAAGAATTATATGAGCATTTATGACAAAAGATAAGTTAAACCGGTTTTCGTCTTCTGCACATTCCCCCAGCAGGACGCAGCTATGGCCAATGCAACTGTCGAAGTCACATGGCCAACACTGATGAACNTTACCACGCCCAAACTTCGCTACGGCCTATATTCTATGAATTTTTCAGTGAAGCCTTGTGACTTAAGAATTATATGAGCATTTATGACAAAAGATAAGTTAAACCGGTTTTCGTCTTCTGCACATTCCCCCAGCAGGACGCAGCTATGGCCAATGCAACTGTCGAAGTCACATGGCCAACACTGATGAACGGGTTTGTTTGAAATTGAATGTGAAATAAATTGTTTTACAACATTTAATAGTAGTATCGTTATCTTCATTTAGGCACAAGAAACATTTAAACATGAATAGGAATATACTTCGTTATTTTTATGTATCTATTTGTTTAGGAATATTTATTTGTATATGTATTATAAATAGTTTATAAACCTATAGGCATAATAAATCATAATATACAAATCATATACATAGAGCATAAAATTACTTAATATAAAAGTGTATGTTAGTGCATAATCGATGGTATCTGAGTATTTTATATTATTCCAGTCCGTTGCTAACGCGAACCGCGTAATGGCGTTTTCTTAATAGGCTCCCCTTTTACTATTTAAAAAAAATATTTATCTAATATGTCCGCATTTTTTCACCATTTTTCCTAAAAGAACTCGATGATTCCCAAATATAGATAAGGACTTGGAGTGGGGGAAAAGCGAGAGTATATAAGCAGATGCACTAGCTCTCTCGCTCATTCACCGATCTTTTATTGTTCGAGTAAGATATATCTCTCTTTCTTTCTCTCTCTGACTGACTTCGATAGACTTGCGAGTTAGCTGCATAACTTTACGACTATAAAAGTAGCTTGTACCACCACCACAGATAGTTCAAAACCTCTACCTCTCGGACACTGGAAAAGATGGCATGCTGTTCTAGCAGTCAGAAAATTTTATCAGGTATTGTGAAATATGGAAAGCTTAAGTCACTTGCAGTTTTCGACAAAGAAACTGAGCTCACATACCTGCTAAAATAATTCATTCTGCCTTATGCAAGACCATAAATACAACAGTCTTATGAACATCTACCTTCTTTTCTCCAAAAGTACGAAGATATTAGGGGTGCCACACATGCATAGAGTGTTTTCAAGGACGTGCTACTATCGCAGACACACCACATTCTAGGAGCTGGTGTAAGGTAAGCAGGGAGAGTGCTGAGGCAGCAAGAGAAAACAGTTACATCCAACACTGAAAGATGGACAACTGTAAAGAAGATTGGGTGGTCTGATTGGCGACATAGTGAACTAGACAGCGATCGGCCTTATTAGACCTCATTTTACAGTCCATCAACAAGCTGTTCTGGAGCCACACAGCCATTAGACATCTAGTAAGGCAACCCAAGACGGGCAACACAAAGTGTTCGACATTAAGTGTTGATAGTATACAGAATGGTCCTGAACTACAGGTACAAACGCTGTGAGGTTGCAAAATCGGACAGAAATATTATACAAACAATGTATTACAGTTACTCGTAAGGGAGATAGCCAACCTTGAAAATATATGTTTTAAATCTTTCTACCAGGAAATAATGAAACCTATTTGAGATGAAAGAGTCGTTCTGTGAATACTGTTTTCTGTAACCAAGACCTGAAACCTGCGAACAGTTACTAGTCACATACATACGTGTACTGTGAAGAGTTATTTCCATGCCCAAATATGTAAGATCTCTTATTATAAAAACATAATAGTAAAAAAAATAGTAAAATTCTAAAAATTATTTAACTGGCATTTATACGATATTATAGCATCTTAAAAACATCACAGAAAAATAGNATAGTAAAATTCTAAAAATTATTTAACTGGCATTTATACGATATTATAGCATCTTAAAAACATCACAGAAAAATAGTACAGTGTCATAAAGGAATTACAGACAATATACCCCAGAATATACTTGTCATGTCTATGCAAACCAAGTGGAATCACCAATAGCCATTAACAAATCATTAAACATTAAAATTGNGAATATACTTGTCATGTCTATGCAAACCAAGTGGAATCACCAATAGCCATTAACAAATCATTAAACATTAAAATTGTCCTCTTTAAAAATTTCTTGTCAGTAAAATGTTTTTGATCAGAACACATATAAATCTCGAGGGCAACTTCAGTTGTATCGGTCATTTGAGAAATTCCAGATGTCCTAAGAAGTGAATTGTAAGATATTAAAAGAAAAATTTTACAATGACGTAGATAGCAGATATAAATATTTAGATAGTNCTAAGAAGTGAATTGTAAGATATTAAAAGAAAAATTTTACAATGACGTAGATAGCAGATATAAATATTTAGATAGTATTATTAGGTGGGGCAGCGGTTATATATTTAGGTTGCCTGTGAAGAGTTATTTCCATGCCCAAATATGTAAGATCTCTTATTATAAAAACATAATAGTAAAAAAATTAGTAAAATTCTAAAAATTATTTAACTGGCATTTATACGATATTATAGCATCTTAAAAACATCACAGAAAAATAGTACAGTGTCATAAAGGAATTACAGACAATATACCCCAGAATATACTTGTCATGTCTATGCAAACCAAGTGGAATCACCAATAGCCATTAACAAATCATTAAACATTAAAATTGTCCTCTTTAAAAATTTCTTGTCAGTAAAATGTTTTTGATCAGAACACATATAAATCTCGAGGGCAACTTCAGTTGTATCGGTCATTTGAGAAATTCCAGATGTCCTAAGAAGTGAATTGTAAGATATTAAAAGAAAAATTTTACAATGACGTAGATAGCAGATATAAATATTTAGATAGTGTTATTAGGTGGGGCAGCGGTTATATATTTAGGTTGCCTAATAAGAGACAGAAATATCTTAAAATGTGGCCACTGTAACATAATTTAACCTGTAGATATGTACATTTTCTCAAAATACTGACAAATCAATGAAGCACTTTGTTAGTATGGAAGCAAATAATATGTTAAAATATAAATGAAAATAATAAAATGTACAAATCAAGGCATATGCAATAATATTAAAATATAATAAGAGGGTTTAAGTTATGAACTAATTGTCGGGAGGATCAGTCACCGCCCACTGAAAACGTTTCATGTAATACTAGCACCATGTTGGGGGAATTTGATAGTGAATCCTCACTGCTTGAATTAAAAAGGCATAGAAATGAACATAAACAACAGAATAAGTGGGTTTAAATTATATGGTCAATATCAGGAGTGTGAGTTTTTAGCCACAGAAAAGTACTGTGTAAAATTCATTCACTTTTTGGTGGGTAAAAATTTCTGTAGTATCGTGGTGTATTAGAAATGTTTTAACTTATTGGCGCACAGCGTACTCTGTAAGCTAATTCTGTTGGCATGTCTGGCTTATCACTAGATGACTTAAGTACGAATATATTATCAATGAGCCAATCAAGGAATGGTCTAGCTTGCACACTTCCAATGTGGTCAGCAGAATAGTAAATAGTTTAAATGTTTAGAAATTAAAATGTGGTTTCTGTTAACGTGGCACACTCCTTGCATAAGACTCTGCTAATAAAAAATTTATTTTATAAAATCTATGTCACCAGTCTTTAAAATTTGTAATGTCGCTGGACTCCACCACGTGCATTGTAAATTTGCGATGATTAAGTGCAGATTTTGCAATGAGCTCTACAGATTACTTTGGTGTGTATATCATATCAGATATATTTTAATATTATTTTTTTTTAACGATAATGAAATTCCTATTACAAAGTAAATATGTGTTACCTCTGCTCAGTAAGTACTGGTGAACTGTCTGAAATCGCCCAGTCTCCGCTAGTTCCAGCAAATGCATCAGTACGGTGTTCTTATTTTGACCTTCAGCACCGTCTATCAGAAATAAGATTACCTCTTTTGGGCCTTTCTTTGCAATACCTTCTTGGTAAATATAAAATTTTCCACACTGTGATTTGATGGCATTTATATTGAACACGTTCATGTTGAGTTGCCACATGTGAAACATCTCCTGCACAGGAATTTCTGGCATCTGCATGTTCATCACATAGTTCATACATATACCAGCAAATTTATTATCTTCTAAACACTGATGTATAACTCTCTCAAAAGTTTTATAAACATTTTTGGCTCTTCGTTTGTGCACTACTTAACCGCTTCATGATCAAGTTTAGCATCGTCGTAAATCGTGGGACTTTTAATTTTCACAGACAACCTTCTCACTGGCAACAGGTGTCCACATGCTCTCTTCCAAAAGTAGGGCTATTGCTCTCTTCAAACACTTTCAAGTAAAATTTGTAGATTACAGCTATGTCAGTGAGTTTCTCTTTAAGTAAATGCCACATAATTTTGACATTGAGAGAAGCACTGATGTGACGAAATGTTTTACTTTGTATAATGTGCTTGTTTCGTACGGAAAGAAGCAATGTGATCTTCAACCTATTTAACTAGACTTCCTGATTTTGCATTTCCAGGTGTTTTTTTACTTCTTGCATTCTTTGATGATTGACTTTTAAACAACAGGTTGCACATTCGTCAAACACGATCACAAGAAATTCTATGAATTTCCTCTATGAAAAAGGTTTTACAAACTTGCACTCGTCCTTTTGAATTTGACACGGTGTATTTGAATGTTTAGGATTTTGTTTTATTTCTTGGGCCATCAGATGCAACAGCTGGACATCATAGACGTTTTTGCTTTGTAGATATGCATATTCTTCACATATTTATCAAAGTCAATTAACTTTGTGGAGATCTGAAGTAAATCACCTTCAGGCACTTTTGATAGAATGCAGGTCCACTTACTCCGTAAACAAATATTAAATTTAAAGTTTACTGTATTTATTTAAATTAGTGAATACGCTATTTCACTATTTAGTTTTTTGAGACATGTTAAAATTTTTTAATTTCTAAAGACAAAGAATTTTTATAATTTTTATCCTATCAACCAAGATGGTTGCAAAGATTGACGATATGAAAATATTGTATTGTCACCAGAACTACTGCCACGTTTCATGTTGATCAGATATGTGGAAGTTGGTCAAATTTTGATTACAAGATTTGTCCATTATAATTAACATAGCAGGTTGTATAAAATATTGCAATAAATACGTAGCTACTATTAAGGAATGGTTATGTTACTTGCAGTCATTTCCATAGGCCTTGGGTTGCACAACTATAATTTTCCAATTCACTTACTGCTCATTTTTATCTCTTGCCTTTATTATTTTCTCCTATTTGTACTCTACATTCTTCACACTCTTTTTCCTCTTATTTTAATATTTTGTATTACTTTAACTACTTGCAGACATTTCAATAACAACACCATACAACACGCCAAATACTGTTTCATCATAGACAAATTTATAAACAATGGAGATAAGTTGACTGCTCATACATAATACAGCACTGTATGCCCCACACAGTGCTGCAATCTATAGGCTGCAGTGGCAGTTATCTGAGAAACCCCATAATGCCTAGAACATGAGGGGTTACTTAATTCACGGGAATATTGCAACCATCGGTTTTTACGTGATTTGTATGTGGGCATGTGTTGTTTTACTAACCATAATTTAATCATGCATTTATTTTTATTCAAATACATTAAAACAGAGCCCAAATAAACTGTGTTAAGTAATGTAAGGTTTTCTTAGAAGAAAATAATTTTCTGTATAACTCGAAGACTAGCCAGAGTAAAACAATATTGATTTTACAAATATTGTCACCTTAACTTCCATATCCTAACTTGCCCCAACAACACAAATACATATTTAAACTCCTTTAAGCACATCGCTAAAATATAAAGTCGCGTTTTGATTACCAATCACGAGTAACATGGATGGCATTTAATTTTGTCATAATATAATATATAATGTACTTAATAAAACCGAAATAACTCACTTATATTAGTTACCACAGCAGCGGGCATTGAAAAATATAAAACACAATAAATTATCACCGTATAGTTTACGCTTTCTGTTGCTGAATAGTTTTGAAATGGAAATCGTATTAACAAAGAAAACGTATTAGCAGGCGGTCTCGCTTATATACTCAGTATTTACACACTTTGCTCTATTTTGGTGTGAAGTGTGTTAATAATATAAGCAAACGAATAATTCATTCCGTTAGTGAACTGCGTTTTTTAACGCCTTTGCAGTGATCAGCTGTCCTCTCTGCCAAATGTGATAAATATACCGCATATCTGTTTTATCTAGTCGGTAACTCACAATATTTTATAGCTAAGGGAACACTATCATAAAAATAAAGTATATTTCAAAACAATACTTAATTTATTTTGCTAAACACACTAATTAAAAAAAACATTCGGAAAAAAAAACCAATTGGGTTTTGAACATAGCATGTGCTCATTAAAACGTCTTAGTTTGTAACTGAAATATTTAAACACATGGCTATGACACTGAAAATCATAATTATAAAGTAAAACGCAATGACTCAGTTTCTTGCTTTTTTAAATAATATGGGTATTTAAAATTTTTCATACTTACAATGTAGAGTACTTGCCTACAGAAAATTTTTTTGAAACACAACTAAACCAAGGTTGTATTATATATTATTTCTTAAATATGGCCCACGGTTGTATTAACTATTTGGACTAGTCGTTTTAATGTAGGTATAATAATTAAAGTATCAAAAAACTATTCATTCCGGGCATACAACCGATTATATTACAGAAAAATCTCTAAAATTTGTGTATAAGTGATAGTCCAAATTTGAATTAAGGGCTCAAGGTGTGATTATATCGTTTTAAACATCGCAAAGTCTTAGATATATTATGAAACTACACACAAGCATATAAAAATGTCATGTAATACCAGCATAAGAGTGCTTACTGTTTGCAGGCAGTCGATGGTGGTTTTAAGGAGGCAAATCCTACGACGATAGTGTCTGTGAAGTACCAGCCCAGACGTCACATTAATGGCCTGAGATATGTAAGGTATCTGAGCATCGCCTACACATCTTCACGTCTATACAGCATTACAGTGTTCCTGTGACGACACTTTTTGTGAGGATCTACAACACATGTGCGACACTCCTGGTCTGAAGGTTTGTTACAACAATATCTACGTGCCTTCTCTTCTCTGTGTCTAGCGATATGGGCCAGTGGTAATTTGGCCCAATACGAGAAAACTGGTTTAGGTCTTCTATGCTCCTCCATACGATTCCAGGTGATGTAGGGGTGGCAGAGAGCATCTAATTCGTGACTGTAGGAGTCACTGGTTGAGTTTATAATGTATCTACTTCACAAACTGTTATGCACTAAATAAAAAAAAAATAATTTTAACTCCACAATTATTCATACCAGATTGTGTTGTTTTGTGTACTCCCTTATTCCATGATAGTGAATGTAATGTATGCCAAATTTTCCTGTTAAGAGTGCCACGATCTTTAATCTGAATTGCCGTAATAATTTGGAAAAAAAGTTCATCATAAGATTACAATGTTAAAAAAGCCACCAAGCCCAAACAATTGTAATATTTTTGCAATACAATGACCAAGTATTAGAAAACGAAAAGCAATTAATAATATTGATATACTTCTTACTCTACAGTAAATGAACTGCACCAAAAACAGTTTTTCCATTGCCGACATTTTTAAAGTAAGTGTCCAGTTTGGTCGAAAACCATAAAAGACAGCAGTCCTTACCAATATGTGTATCGTGTTTGGTGAAATCCGGTGACGCATTCGAAAATTGAAAGGGTGGGATACACTGCATTTCAGGTCTTCCTATCTTCCAAAACGGATGACCAAAAATTAATTCTAAAATCAACGCCTACTTGACGCAGTGTCAACACACAAAATTTGTTTATAATTGGTGTGTAGGTTGCATGGTTCCCGAGATAGGACATATCACCGTTTCTAGCATCTACAATTCTTTAAGAAAATCTTATGTTTAATCTCGAAAACTACTTAATAACCTTTTATTGCCAAATTTGACAGAATGTATTACTATAGTATTCCATGCTAATGTAAGCAATTAAAATTAACATTCCACTTATTTTTCAAATGTGGCTATAAATTATTTTATGTTTATTTGTTATTACTTCTACTAATTTCAGCCCAGTTTTTATTGCTGGCTGTATATATTACAGGCTTCATATACAGAGTGATTTTTGAATCATGGAACAAACTTTGAGGGGTGGTAGAGCTCACTAAAACAAACAATTATTGTATAGGAATATATGGGTGGGAATGACGCGTTGAGGCAGAAACACAAAATTTACACATGAAATACAACACATTGTTTATTTACAACGTCACCGCTAAATGCCTTTATACAGCAATGTTTATAATAATTGCTCAAAATTGCTACCACCAACAGTAATGCTAGCTTGGTAGCGTCGGTGGAGTAATTGAAGAACAGATTCAAATACGCCGGGTATTTCACGCACGCCACCATTGTCAGCCAATCACGCCATATGTAGAGGTCGCCAAGCATGCGTGACTGTTGGCGGATGCATTTCCAGCAACTGTTTTAACATTTTCTGTACGGAATCACTCGTTAAGTTTGCTGCTAATGAACATTTTATGTTTCCGTTAATGTGTTATGTTTTTGTGTTTGTGCCTCAACGCGTCATTTCCGCCCATATATACCTATACAATAATTGTTGGTTTTAGTGACATCTACCACCCCTCAATGTTTGTCCCATGATTTAAGAATCATCCTGTATACAAAGAAATAATCACTTTTATCAATCATTTTGTAAGTAACCTTTATATGAAAAAAAAATTTTCTATTCCATATCTTGGGAAACAATCTATCGATTCCTACTAAATTAAGCAAACACGTAGTACTGTGGCAGAAGATGTACATTGATATTTTTTAAGTATAAGAGACACCTATTTTCAAAATGGCAGCTATATAGCTATTTTAATTTTGTATGTGATATCGTCGAAATGATGTAACAAACTACAAAGCAACTTTTCATATTGTCATAATATATTACAACCATCATATGTGTCAACACAAAGCCTCTTTTTTCCACCACTTTTAAGATAGCATTAGATGACAAATTAAAATGTTTACATCATATATTTAAAAAAAAATTTTTTTTTACAAATTTGGTAAACAAGTAGTACTGCGACATACCATTACAAATGATAAGTTTTAAGTGGGCTGACACACATTTTCAAAATGATGGCCACATAATGATTTTAGCTCAGTATGTTATATCTAAGAAACTAATTTCAATGTAACTTTTCATGATAGTATCTTTTATGTACATCAAATTTGTTTAAACTGGGCCTCCTCTTTTCTCCGCCATTTTGTAAGATATCCCCACATAAAAACATAAATTTTTTTTGGTCACATCTGAAAACAGGCAATGGTAATTTTTTTTTAATTTTTACCATCACAGGCCATTTTAATTTATGTTTTTATGTGTGATATACACTTGTTTTCTGCTATACACTTAACTTACTGTGCTATACCTACGAAACTATGCAACCGATATTAACATAACTTTGTATACTGGCAGTATATACGACAATCATCAAATATACTAACACATGATACTTTTTCCTATTTTTATAGCAATCGTCAATTAAAAAAATTAAGTTTTTATGTCACATATCGAGGACTAATCAACCGATTGCCACCAATTTTTTCACGCGAATAGTGCTGCAGTAGGTTGTGGAAACCCAACATGTTTTAATTGCGTCAAACCTTTATTAAATTTTGTTTATATAAATAATTTGGATTGACATGTTTTAACTGTGAAAAAATTAAACAAAATTAAATCAAATTTTGTACCTACATTTTTAATTAGAAGCTTCCATTAAGCATAAATATATCATCTTTTTTCCGTAATTTTTATAAACCAGTTACATTTTATAAAATTGAACATTTTGAGATATTTCTGGAACAATTTAATCTCCGTCAAATACTGCACACAATTAGAGCTACACAAGGCTATGTAAAGTTAAATGATTTAGGTGGAGACAGACGTTGATTTTCAAAATGGCGGCCATATAAAATATTTGATAAGTGTATTGTACCTTTTTTACATTTTATTCATATTCAAACAAAATTTTATACTAAGAATTTAAATTATTATCATCGTATACATAACCTCCTTCTTTTACGCTTTTTGGAAGATAGTTCCGGTTGCGAATATATGGTTTTAATGCCATATCTCGGGGGAAAATCAACCGATTTCCATAACATTTTTCACAAAATTTGCGGTACGGTTGGCTTTATAAATTCAGTTGATTTAAGTTTCCCAGACATCTATTATCAAAATGATTGTTATGTTAATATTTTATATTAGTGAACCCTTTCATTGAAAACATTAGACTGATTACAACTAAAGTTTATGCTTCGAATCCTACCCCCCGTGATTCAGTTGATTGCACTCTTTCTTACTTTTATGTGGTTTTCTGTGTTTTAGTCCTGAGCAAGACACGTGTGTATTTGTAATTGTCTCGGCACTTTTGCATGAATTTTCTGATTGCATCTTCATTTCTTATGATAATGCTGTCAACAAGATATCAAAGTCTACCTATCATCTAATATTTTAAGAACTTCATAAAAAATAATTTGCACACGTGCAGAAGAAAGTAGGTTGGCTCATTAGTTATATCAGTAACTTCTTGTTTAAATAGCTGAACATATAAATATTCTATGGTTTTTTGCTATCAACCAATTTTGAGCAAGCTTTGTATGCTTAAAGTACAAGTACGGTATCCAATATAGCAGCACAGAAAAACATTGGTGAGTAATTTTGTAAGATAATGTCGCAAGAAAAAAAAATATTATTATGTCCTAGCTCGGAAAATAATCAACCGTTTCATACCAAAGTAAGGAAACAAGTAGCAAAATAGTAGACTATATAAATTTCTTTGCTGATGTAGGTCAGGCATTTATTTTCAAAATAACGCAAGTATAAACATTTTAACTGCTGGATGGTGAATCTGTGGAACTTTTAAAGCAAATTCAACTTCACTTTGAATGCAGGCAGTATCTAGTACAACAATCATGTCTACACTGAGCCTCGTTATTGTCCGCCATTTTGTAAGAGATCGCAACATTAATAAATAACCAAAGTTAGTAGGTTATCGCAGTGTATACTACACTGTCATCATGATTGTTAGGATAACGTTGACCAAAAAACTTAGCCGTTACTCTTTGAGCGAATAGTGCGACGAGATTTGTTCGTAATAAACACCCTGGTAGCATAAATAAATCAAGCTACTTTGTATTTACATCCCAAAAATTTTTTTTTTCAACCAGCGAAGAAAAACTTAAGCTTCAGATTACTTGACTCTGACTTCCATAAAATTGTCACGTATCGTCTAGTGACTATTTTCTTTATGGAGACTGCTTGATACAGTTACACTTTATCATTGCTATATTTCATGCGGAAATCGGCATCAGAATAAAGCTACAAAAATAAACTCACATTATCTTAAAAAAAAATGGTTTTATCTAATAAAATGATTTTAAATAAAGCCATTTGAATTAAAAAAACAAACCTTAATTTTTTGGTCACAAAGATTTTATATATATTTACTCAAGTAAAGGTATATAGATATAACCATTAAAGGGATTTTGTTTTTATTTGATTGTTATAAGTCTTAATGAAAAACTCGGAACGTAGAAACTTTTATAATGTAGTTTTTCTGATTATATGATTGAAAATAAGGATACTTATAGTTAAAAAATGAAAAAGTTTTGGTCTATAATTTCGGAAAAGTAGGAATAAGCAGAATATTTTATTAAAGTCATAAAGATTACTTGAAAATAAGAAAGCACATGCCATCTACAAATCCCAGTCGATAATATTTTCGAAATATTTACTTAATGTTGGCTTGGTTTGCAAAATAAACGAAGCATTGCATTGAAATATTGTTTATTTTAATAATTATGTTTGCTAAGCTATAAAATATGAGTTACTTACAAGGTATGGTCCATACCGTATAAGAAGGCCACATTCTGACAGTCAGTGAGTGGCAACTTAATGTATACGAAACAAACAAAGCGCCATTTACAAAATCCTGTATCAGCTGATGCACAAACGAACAAAAGTTAAAATTACGTTGGCTTTTCTGAGTGCACTGGCGATGCACATCAGAAAAGCAGAAAATACGCGGATAAGAAAGGGTTCTTGCATTTATTAATACATTTAATTTTACAAGGTCACAAAACAATGGTTGTAAGTGGTAAACACTAAACTTCGTGATAATGTAGTTATATTTAGGTGATCAAAATTAAATGTGCAATAGAACGATACGACGTGGAAAAGTTTTCTGAAGTTGTGCTAACTTCAGAAAGCTTTTTCACTTCGTATCATCCATCTCCAACCTTTCTTTCAACACGTCCATGATATTAATTCCAAAAGCATACAGAAATATTGCATAATATTGTTGAATTATTTTTCATAATAATTTGACGAAACGACACGAATATGAAATATATTTTCAGCCCGTAAGATAAAAATAATCAACTTTAAAATATACGCTATCTGTTTACCATAAAAAGAGTTACTCTAAACTTCGCCGTGACGTGCTGCGCGCTATCTATCGGATATTCTGCGAGCTATTACCAGCCAGAAATGAATCTCTTTCCTGCGTGATATATAACGAATTTACAAACATATGCCAATAGTTATATTTTTCCACGAGCTCTGCATAATTTTTAAAGTAACATATATTTCACGTACAATGATTTGGAGTACAATTCATTTATATTGGGCCGGTAATCCTTCGTCTACGTAAATTATAAGCCATATTGGTCTCTCGAAACCCATTTTCTTTGATTCCGTAGACACGCGTGAATAGTTTTTAGGCAATTCTAACGTTATTCCACGTCACATATTTCCAACTCGAATATATTAGCTATAACGTCCAAAGTGTGATAATAGATACAACAGATCATCTCGCAAATGATAACCCAAATTCACTTTCTCGGACAAATTAAAAAAGAGTTATCAAATATCTAATTATTTCTAACATTTTATATTTTTACTTTTATAACCTACTTATATTTTTAGACAGATGTCAGTCTTAAAATATCTTAAAATTTGTTTAGCATTACAGTACAATGAGAAGTGGATTAGCTGACAGCGTGTTGATAAAAAATACAGCCCCGAAGTGACGGACCAGCTGATGGCGGAAGGATACGTAGTCAGATGTAAACAGTGGCGCTACTTTCACCGAGCTGTAAAAAAGTGGCCTTCTTATATGGTACGGAATATATAACGTGTGTTTTTTTTCACATTTGGCAGTCAGTACAGCTGATCACTGCAATTGATAATAAAAATTGTTCACAAACAGAATTACATATTCGTATACTTATATTATTTACACACATTACAAAAAACATGAAAGTCAATAAATTGTTTATACAGTATAACCATAGCAAATGTGTAATTACTCATATACTTTATTACACTGCCCAAATAAACTGTGTTAAGTAATTATATATTTTATAAACGAAAATAATATTCTGTATAATTCGAGGAAGGAGTCACTCACTGACTCCTGCCATACGACTCCTCACAAGACTGACCCCACATGGTTAAAAATAGCTTCACATGATATAGCCCTACTTGTTCCCCAATCGCTCCACATGCTCCACAATCACTTTACATGCTCCATAATCGCTACACAATTGCTACACAATGATTTCTCAATCACTACACATGCTCCAAAATCGCTCAACCATTTCATTAATTGCTTTACAATCGCTCATTATGCTCTAAATCTCCTAAAAATTGCTCTACTAATAGCTCAATATTCTCCACAATCGCTTCACATGCTCTGCAATCGTTTCACAATTACTCCGCAATCTCTCTACATGCTCTAAAATCACTGNCTCCACAATCGCTTCACATGCTCTGCAATCGTTTCACAATTACTCCGCAATCTCTCTACATGCTCTAAAATCACTGCAAAATCGCTTCACATGCTCCACAAATGCACCACGTGCTCCACAATCACTCGAAATGCTACACAATAGCTCTATATGCTCTAAAATCGCTCAACAATTGCTCCATAAACGCTCTATATGCTTCTTAAGCTTTTAACAACAGCCCCACATTCTCCACAATCGCTCCAGATGCTCCACAATCAGTTCCTGCAGACTGACGCCTGCACACTGCAAGAGTCAGAGACTGACTCTNACAATCGCTCCAGATGCTCCACAATCAGTTCCTGCAGACTGACGCCTGCACACTGCAAGAGTCAGAGACTGACTCTAGAAGGTGATATCTTAGTACCTGCACGTGATTGGCCAGTTTCAATCACGCCGCAACTCGGTGATTGGCTGGTCGATGTCCGCAGAATGTGTTTTTCATGTAATATGATTGATTTAAACTCAGAAATACGTAATAGGGATTGCATATGGGTATATTATAAACAGTTGGGGGACAGCTGAGAAGCCTGGTTTGTCGGCTCAGCTGGTAAAAATTAATTATCAAATATTATTGTGACGAAGGTTGCGGGTCCAGCCACAGAACCTACAGCAGTACAGCCAGCGACGTCTTCAGGCATGGAGGCGACAGAACCTTCGGCTCCTTCAAGCATAGCGCCGGCAGCACTATAGACTTCTCCTGATGGGTCACCTACAGCAGTGTCGCCATCGATGACTTCGTCAAGGATTTGTTGCTGTAACTGTGACAAGATATTTGTCTATAGCAAAAGTGCGAGGAAACGTGAAAAACTACTTGTATGAAGGGTCCTTCCTGTGCTATGAAACGATGTGACAAGTGCAAACATCTGTTCAAACGTGGTGATAACCTAAAGACACACAAGAAGAAATGTAAAGGTAATGTTCTTACAGTTGAGAAACGATATATACTAGTTGTTGGCGATACAACGTCAAATGTATTCTACTCTGATGTGTCTCTAACCCGACGTAAACAAAGTCGTCATGAAATTGGTATTCAGAGTACAGAGTCGTTTCGAAGGCAAGCACATTCGGGCATCTTCGGCTTACCGACTTTCCCCACTCTAAGCTAGACGAGCGTTAGTGTCTCTGCGCATGGTCGATAACGTACAAACAAAATATTACTAGAATTACTCATTTTAAAATTGCTTAAATCTGTTTCAAAAGCATTAATTAAATATACGAATAGTAAGCCTTATATTTTTAGATCATTAAAAATAATATATAATAAGAAATATTTATTTTATAAGAAACTAATAGTGTACAGTGTTCTTTGATTTTGTGGGGAGTGTGAGAAAGTGGTAAGTGANTATATAATAAGAAATATTTATTTTACAAGAAACTAATAGTGTACAGTGTTCTTTGATTTTGTGGGGAGTGTGAGAAAGTGGTAAGTGGCAATGTTGAACTGCATTTTTTTTACCTTCGTGAGACACAGATGCTTACTTATTAAGGACGTGGCCCGGGTGTTTCTCTAACCATTTGTGTTTGTGGAACGAAAATATTTCGCTAAGGCTAAGTGACTGAAAGTTAGCAGATTTTAAATATAGATTTCACACTGTCCTGAATAAAAAAGAAATTTTCACATCTTAAAACGATTATATTATTATTCCTAACCTCGGTGTCCGCTGAAGTGTACCGTGGAGCCATGGTAGGTGATAATTTTTAATACATATCAAATAAGTAACATTGACTGAGACATTGGCGTTATACCATTTTTTTCTCTGTTTGATATATTATAACAGTATTGCTAACCTCTTACGCTACAGGCATTGAATTTGGTGTGAATTAAATAGCCTTCCGTCCCTTTTTACCACATATAAGCATATGGTTTTTAAAACGCCGATAATCTTTCAGCGCAGAAAGTAATTTATTTTGTACAGAAGGAGAATACGTAGATTTTGAATGTGTTTAACTTATACATTTTGACTTCAATGTTAGTTTTACAATAATTAAATGATGTGGAATTTATTAGCCTCTTCTTTCTGGAATCAATGCAAGGAATGGTCATGTTGTTGCAGAATATATTCATATTCGTAATATTAAAAGTTAATCACGGTCCGTTTTTAACTACATAAGACCTACCTATACAATTTTATCCTTCAATTTTAAAATTAACATTCCAAACTGTAGGCTATAAGGTGACAAAATACAAATGCACACAGCTTATACGCTTACCCTTTTAAAAAAATGTTGTTACCCCATATAATATCATAATTCTATCTCACAAATAAAAAAAAATTAAAAATCTAACTGTGGGGAGTTTTCACCGTAAAGCATGGTCATATCTGTGCTGCGAAGCATGTAACATAACCACTCGCCCTCCGAGCACATGCCATGTAAGGGACGAATAAATGTGTATCTAGATGCACGCCCTAAGATGATAAAAGTTAATTGGTTAAATATTTACAATTGCGTATTCGTACGTTTACGCGCTTGTAATAACATCCCACGCCTAAAATAGTCTGTATCATGTTGTGCACAATGTTTAAGAAGGACGGACGTGTGTGATGCAAGTTTGTAATAGTTATACCCAATTTTTTCATGCTTATTCGTATCGTAAATGTATGCGTAGGAAAATTATAACTTCATGCAACATAAGCTTGTGTTGCACTGACTTTATGCTACACAATATTTATATACGTGTCATTGAAATACACGGCCACATTTAATACCGACGCCCACCGTATTGGTTACCTACGAAGTTCTAGCATGCTGACTGCTCGTGAGCAGTTGTTTCGTCCCCACTGTCTCGTGACGTCAATCTACCGTCGTTTTAAACTCAGAATAACAAATAGTAGGGTGGAATGAGAAATAGTTTCGATCCAACTTTCTTTAGTCGGAACGAAAACTTAGAATNTAGAATAACAAATAGTAGGGTGGAATGAGAAATAGTTTCGATCCAACTTTCTTTAGTCGGAACGAAAACTTAGAATAGGCTCCCTGGTAGGAATCTGCCAAATGTTTCCCAAGATATGACCTAAAAACTTTATTTATTCACATTTCGGTATATTACGAAATAGAGGACAACTGATGCTTCGCGTAGATCTGTAGGTCTACCACCTTCTGCACTGAAATTCTGATTTAAAACACCTGAGTGGGTTCCATTGAAGACATACCCTGTCGGATGGAACTCAATAAAAAATTTTCATTACCACCTGTGAGTTGTACGTGAAACTCACCGATACTGTCATCTTCATGGTAGACTGGCTCGACAAATCCATAGGTTGCCCCAAAAGACAACAGCTTGGCAGAGTAATGCAGTCACCAGTCACTATTAAACTGTCATAGTGATCCACAACTAGTAATCATGATTGGCCACACAGAGCTTCTTCGAAATTTTGAATTCTGTCACCATTATAATATGTAAGATAATCTATTAATTATTTTATTACTTCTATAGGAACATTACCACCTAATAAGTCGAAGTAATAAAAATCAATATTAATTTTATAATAACAAGGGGAGCATCGGTGGCTAAGCAGTAGGACTGCTTGCCTTCCACAAAGGCGAACTGGGTTCAATCCCTGGTTGGGCCACCCCCGGATTTTCGCAAGTGGGAATTGTGCAGACGATGTCACTGGTCAGCGGGTTTTCTCGGGATCTCCTGTTTCCCCCACCTTTACATTCCTGCGTTGCTCAATTCTCACCTCGATTCACCCTCTTCGGCTCTCAAAACATCGATGTTAAGAGCCACCAAAGTATCTTCACGTACTCACTATAATAACAANATTCACCCTCTTCGGCTCTCAAAACATCGATGTTAAGAGCCACCAAAGTATCTTCACGTACTCACTATAATAACAAGTCCAATGAGTTCAAGAATTTACAGATATATTTAATTTAACTCTTGCATATTCATTAATATTTCTTCTATATGGTAATTCATCTATAATACAAACATCAAACAATTTTTTATCATTAATTTTATTTCATAGTTTTAAAATCTATATTATAAAAAATTATTATTTCAAATTGTTTTAAGTCTTCATTTCTTTATTTCTTTGATACAATATCGTACCGTACATTGGTTTTTTTTTGTTTCTTTATCTAANATTCACCCTCTTCGGCTCTCAAAACATCGATGTTAAGAGCCACCAAAGTATCTTCACGTACTCACTATAATAACAATTCCAATGAGTTCAAGAATTTACAGATATATTTAATTTAACTCTTGCATATTCATTAATATTTCTTCTATATGGTAATTCATCTATAATACAAACATCAAACAATTTTTTATCATTAATTTTATTTCATAGTTTTAGTATCTATATTATAAAAAATTATTATTTCAAATTGGTTTAAGTCTTCATTTCTTTATTTCTTTGATACAATATCGTACCGTACATTGGTTTTTTTTTGTTTCTTTATCTAATAATTCGATGGTTTTTCTAATTATTTCTTGTTAAATTTTTTGTTCAATTGCATGATTTATCGAGCTTGCATTAGCTTCTGATACATCTAATACACCTAATAAAATTATTAAAATGGAAGAAAAATATCTTAATGGTTTAATACTCTCCCAGATTTTTCATTAAATAATTCTTTTAATTCATGATACAAGTTAATGTTATCAAAAAGCTTATAATTCTTTATTTATTTAAATTTTGTTCGATTTTTTAAGTTAATTAATTTATACTTAAATGTTATAATTTATAAACTAATATATAAAATTTTTTATTTCAAAATATATTTCAATGAAAATAATTAATATATATTAAATAAACACCAATATACGTGTATCTAATAACATTCGTATTTTAATTCCTATAGTTAATTCTCTTCTAGTACACAAACTTCCAACAGCAAGAGCAGAAACCATTTTTTTACCAATTAGTTTAACTTTATTTAACAAGATATCTTTATCGTGTTGTAATATTTAGTCACCTTTATTGATTAGATTATTTATCTTTATGATTTCTATTAGCAATATCGTGAACATTACATGCTTCAAATAAATTACTAATTCCTATTACAGAGTTATGAACATTCATAAAAATGTTTTAATGCACCAAAATAATTATAACCAGGTAAATGCATCTCGGGAAAATTAAAATTATTAAATACACAATTTATTATTACTTTGCCATGGTATTTAGAATTACAGAAATGATGCAGGATTACATTTAATACTCGTACTGAATTTAGAATTCCTTTAGGTTTATGAACTTCTGAATCAGAAAATCTTTTGCATAGCATATTTTTATAATATCTTTTTCATTATGATAATTTTGATTGCCTTCATTTTCTTCACTGCGTATAACTAAAAATCATTCAATTTTATTTTGTCACATCCCTTATCGCACATATTGTTTTCATATATTATTATTTTGTATTATTCCTTCACGAAGTTTTTGGTTTTTGTGGTGAATAATACTTTTCGGGTGTGCTTGGTTGTGAGCGAGAGTGTGGTCATGTTATACATTTTTAATCAATTAGTTAATTCATTATTATATTGTATTACTTCATTTCTTTAAACTTGTTTATTCTAATTATGTTAATAAAGGTATTTCTTTATAACTGTCACAGTCTTTGTTGTTATAACTATTTTCCCAATGTTCGGGTTTACATTTTATTAACAATGTAGCTACTGAGCTACTGTAGCGCAAGGACAAGCAAGGGAGACAATAAAAACATGGCACGCATTGTGTGTGCCCAGATATTTTTTCACTTCTAAACAGTACACAAGTACGACTAATTTGATCGAGTGTCATGTAAGAGTTTCCACCTGCTCTTTTGGCTGTGGTGAACCTTGGACAAGTAAATCCCTTTTGCTGGCTTAATGGTGCTTGTGCCTATGCATGCACAACACCCCAATTTTTTGCCACAGTCCATTAGTGTGCACGTCACATTCCATTAGCACTCTGTGTCCCATCAACCACTAACACTCATCTGCCAAGTTTTCGTCGTGGCTTGTCACCACATTACCTCCCTGCCAGTGATGAACCCATATAACGTAAATCAACCCTGAAAATCATCGGGAAATCGAGCACTTCGACAGTACCGGGTAGTGTGCGGTACAGGCAGGAGTTTTCTTTCGGCGACTTTGAGAATTGGGAAATTATGTTAGTTGACCTTAACTCTGTATCTGCGATGGGTGTGGCAAGGTCGTCAATCTTATCTACATTGGTGGCGTACACCTGTTCTAGGTGATCGATTGAGACTATGACTTAGCGGCCATTCATCTGAAAATTTACAGTCACAGATGTCTCACGCAGCAATAGGAAGAGGCGTTTATAAGGAGGCTTAAGACATCCCCTTTCCACATCGCGATTGATAAAGAATTCTGTTGTTGATTGCTAGGACATTGAAGATAAATGGTTTACGTTCATCATGTTGAGGGCCACCAACAGGTCGGAAATCAATGAAGTGATAATTTAGCTCTACGATAAGACCAGTAGCATACATATGTTGAGAGCCAGGATGAGCTAACAGAAATTATCCGGGCAGCCACAGTATTCGCCCATACACCATGTCAGAAGAAGGTGCATGCATGTTCGCTCTACGGGTTGCTAATTTTCCCAGGAGTATGGTGGGCAAAATGTCTACCCAGTGCTCTGTCATGTGGCAATATATGGCCGCCGTGAAATGCCGGTGCATGCGCTCGACCATGCCATTAGCAGTAGGACGGAATTCTGTGGTCCTCAGGTGAGTCATGCCTGCCAGGTTGCATTGTTCCGAAATAAGTGTTTACTTGAGATGCCTTACCTGAACAGTGGTGATCTGTTGGGGTGTGCCTAAGTGGACTATCCACATGGTGTCGAATGCTTGGGCTACCATTCAGGCTTCGATGTTCTCCACACGCCCATCTGGTGAAGTGATCGATGATCGTCATGCAATAGCAGAAAACAAGCGAATCTAGCATGGGAACCACTAAGTATTCTAGGAAAGTGTAGAAACGATGATATGGTGACAGGAATTAGCCCAATGGTGATAAGATATGCTGAGAAATGTTTGCATGCTGACATGGAAAGCAGAAACATACCCACCACGGGCTGTCAGACTTTATTGACGGCCATTCAAAACATTGTATGACTAACCAGGTAGTGGGTTTGATACCTGGGTGCACTAGGTGATGGACCACATTGAAGCCCTTATAGTGAAATGGTTCAGTAATATATCGTGTCGCAGTCGGCATGGAGACACGCAGACCTGGAATGGGGACTCTTACAAATGTAAATTTCTTAACTGCAGGCCAGAATCCTTCTGAAGGAACTGCTTTAATACTTAGTCTACTGTATGTGATGCCGAAAGTGCCTAGTGATCAAGTGTAGCATTGACAGCAATTAACCTATAAAAGGGGTCCGTGATAACATTTGCTGAACCTGCAATGTGCTGAATATCGGTCGTTAATTGGCTAATGAAGTCCAAGTGGTGGGTCAGAGAGGGTGAGCAATAGTTTGGGTTCTGTAAATATGCGAAAAAGAGGGGCTCGTGGTCTGTAAAAACCATTGATTCTCTCCCCTCGACCATGTCGTGAAACTGGTGAATTTCTGAATACATGTTTACAATCTCCTAATTGTAAGCCCCATATTTCTGCTGAGCAGGGCTATACTTCTTCAAAAAAAAGACGAAGGGCTACCTACACCTGGCACATGTTGCTGGAACACTACCTTTTTCGCAATACAAAATACATTCATCTTAATAGCTAAGGAGGCAGTCGGTGTGGGATAAGCCAGGAGGGCATCTTAAGCAAGGCAGGTATTGCGGTCCTTACATGCCTTTTCTCTGGCCAGTATAGCTAATCCCTTCAAGTCACTTTTGAGAAGTTCGTGCAAGGGAGCTTGTGACATCAGCAACACTCGGAAAGAAGCGGCGATATAAATTGACCACGCCAGTTAATTTACGCAACTGTTTCGCAGTTGTTCGCCTGCTGTAGTGCAGGACAGCATCCACTTTATCTGGGAGAGTCTTGATGCCATCAATGGAGTTGCTATGTTTTAAGAATGTTACTTGAAATTCTTCGAAGGCACACTTCCAATGGTTTATAAGGAGACAGTTCAAGCTGAGGCATTTGTAAAGCTCCTCTAGATGCTAGTTATTTTATGATTTGTTGCCCGAAGACACTAGGATATCTCCAAGGAAGGATCACAATCGTCAAGGCCTTTGAAAACATTATGGATTAATCTATGAAATGTCGGTGTGTCAATCCGTATCCCAAAATATATGAAGAGAAATTCATATAGTACGAATGGCATAGTGATTGCCGTCTTTGTAAATATCAATCTCGGCAACAAGAATTTGGCTGCAGACCTTGAGAAAACTAATAAAGTTATATATAGGCTTGCCATGGAGATAGTTTGAGAAGTCCTGGATGTGTGGAATTGGATATCTGTCATGAAATTTTACGAGCAATGATCTGGTAGTCCCCACATGACATACATTCTTCACATTTCTTGGGGACCATGTCCAGGGGGCATTATCACGAGCTGTCGGAATGACAAGATGTCCCAAGCTTGTGCATAGCTTTTAAATTGTCTTCGTGATTCACAGCTTATCCGGTACCAAACATTGAACCCTGCTATGCTCGGTTTGTTCAGCGGTGGTATTGGTGTGGTGAACACTGGTAAGCTGGGGAGGCTGTAATTTGTCAGATGGATGTGTCATTGTGACATGCCTTTTAAGCAATTCAGAGTAGCGCACTAACTAATGAAGTGTTTTGACACTGCTCATATAACACGTGGCCTTGCAGCAGTCTGTGGCCAAAAATTTGTGTTGCTCTCTACACAGAGCCAGGTTTATAATAACCAGGAGTCTGTAATGGTTGAGGTAATCTGCTCCAATAATCAGTTAAGTAAAATCGGCTTAAACAAAAAGCCAATACAAATATTGCCTGATTCCGAAATCCAGCGCAAATGTTACAAAGCCATACATGCTGATGGTTGAACCATTTACTTCAAACAGAGTAGTTAGAATTTGGATACCTGCCTGCTAAGCGAGCACACAGAAAAACACTATGTCAGCACCTGTGTCGACTAGATCGTCCCCATGGACATGACGAAAAGGCAGCTACTAGAAGTTTGAGCGGAGTTGCTGGCTGCCATCAATGTGTTCCCTGGTTGTTTCCCATGTAGAAAGAACTGGCCTTGGTACGTTTCCGCGCCTCATAACCGAAGCGTCGATGGTTCCAGCAAGCCCCAGGTAAACTGAAGCGGAGATACACTGTGATGTGCAGCGAGGACGACAGATGTGCCGCGGATGTTGGTAGCTTCCTCTACTTGCGAGTGCAACAGACCATGGGAATGTGGCGCAGACGAAGTCTCTGCCGCATGCTTGTTGCTTTATCCCTCTGATGCGCGTTTGGCTAAGAAGCGCGCGATACGAAGTGGACTACAAAGACGCAGCTCGCGGGCGTGCGTCGTTGGTCTCTTCACTGCGGTCCGTCGTGGCAGGCTGTTTGGCATGGTGGATTGCTACCTCCAGCGATGCTGCTTTATTGTGTGATGCATACCACGGACCAGGTACTCGTGCTTTCCCTGATAATATTGCGGTCACTACCGTAGCTTCTGAGATATTCTTCTGAGAGGGCAAGCGAGCGAGACAGTTAAAACATGATTTAAATCGCGTGTGTGTAGATGTATTTTGAACTTCTAAACAGAACACAAGCACGATTGTTCTGCTCTAGTGGCAGATAGGAACTATCGCTTGCTCTCTTGGCGGTGGTGCACCTCGAACCAGAAAATCCCTCGCTAGCTTAATGGTGTTTGTGCGCACTCACTTACACACAACCACATTGTCGTTGCAGTCCTTAAGTGTTCTCGGCACACTCCATTAGTACTCTGTGCCACACCAAATACTTACAATTACCTGCACAGTAGTTGTGGAATTGTGTCACTACAAACAAATAGTTCTTATGTTAATTCATATTCTTTATTTTATCAGTTAATACATTATTATTTAATTTGGCTTGTGTTTTGCCTATATATTAATTTTTTTCTAATACCTCCCAACAATACTTGTCATTAATAACGTTTATTGTCCCCAGAAACTTCTTTATCAAGACTAAATGTTATTTGGTTCGATCCGAGATCTATATAGTTATTCATCGTGAGAAATTTTTTTTATTCAAATTAATATTATTTTAGTGTTGACATAAAGTTTAAAATTTTTATCGGTAATAGGACTTACATTGTTAAATTTTATTTTCTTCAGTCAACTTAAGCATATGTATGTCACTAGTAGTGCCAACTAATTTACGAATCATCCAGATTTCATCACCTAACTCAATTTTCACTTTCTTCCTAGAAAACAATATAGTTTTAGTACTGATGATGCTAAAGATGATCATGTATTTGGGATGCAATTTTCTCAAGCGCAAGAAAGTAATATTTTCATTTGTTTTCTGTGTAGATTTGGTATTCGAGGTATGACAGCTAATCCTGGCAGTGGGTTGTTAGAGATGTGGTTTATCGTCGTACGCATAATAATCTTGGTGTTGCTGTGAATTATATTAACGAAATTGATGTTCGAGATATTATATGTTGGAAACCTCGTGTTTTGCACGAAAGTGTTATTAATCAAACTGATATTGTTTCTATAGTTCAGGCGTCTTAATTGAATTCTAGGAAGAAAGTGAAGATTGAGTTGGGTGATGAATTTTGGATATTTTGTAAATTAGCCGGTACTAGTGGTGAAATTCATTTACTTGGTCATGAACAATTCATATTCTGAAATATATTTTAATAATATATACTTATATTCTTATTAGCTTAACAAATGTGCCAAACTTATTGAAAATAAAAAATTAAAAAGTTGAATGAAAAATTTTATCTATATGTTACAGAGCATTAAAAAAAAAAGAAAGTCGAATAATTATGTGAAAATTAATTATCTTTTGTCTAGAAAAGACTACTAAATCTTTTTTCGTTAGTTATTTTTTAATTTTTGTAATATTATTTACACTTACGATTTATTATACTACATGCACTGTTATATATTAAATTTTTTAGTTTTTTACGTATAACGTTTTTACTTTTTATGTTAAATNTTAAATTTTTTAGTTTTTTACGTATAACGTTTTTACTTTTTATGTTAAATTTTTTGATATAATTGAAAATATTTAGATTTTTTTTGTAAATGTATTATTTTTATTACTGAGTTTATGACATNTTTCGTTAGTTATTTTTTAATTTTTGTAATATTATTTACACTTACGATTTATTATACTACATGCACTGTTATATATAAAATTTTTTAGTTTTTTACGTATAACGTTTTTACTTTTTATGTAAAATTTTTTGATATAATTGAAAATATTTAGATTTTTTTTGTAAATGTATTATTTTTATTACTGAGTTTATGACATNAAAATTTTTTGATATAATTGAAAATATTTAGATTTTTTTTGTAAATGTATTATTTTTATTACTGAGTTTATGACATATTATTAGATACTTAGGAACGTGATATTTATATAAAATTTTCAAATAGTTTGAGGTATACATATTTTGAGAAAATAGAAAAATTTATACTGTGCTTGCTCTCTAATTGTACATATTATTTCTCATGCATTACAGAGCTTCTTATGCTGCTGAAACTATTACACTATGTTGATGATAAATGGTTCCTGGGAAATGAGAAATTTGATAAATGATGAGGTGCTGTTCACTGAAAGGCCAGTGCATATATGGCGTTTACAAACTTTTGTTTCGTTGGCGCTCCAGACAGTACACAATCATAGATTTGCAGAAGTATCACTGTTTCTTTGGACTATCAACACCTATTATTGTGGAGTCACATAGCTTTGACGACCATAATACAACACTGATAAAACAACAATAAACACGAAAAAAAACCTTTACAATGTGACTACTTGATTGAATCAAGCACATAATTGTACATACATTTGTTTGTGTACTCTCATTTTTCACATCCACAACTCATTGCAGTCAGGCGAAATCATATTTACCGCTCTGGGTAGTATCATTCATTCATTAAAATTAGCATACATATTATACATATTATTATGGTTGGAACATACAATTATTTAACTACTTGATACAATGACTACTATATATAAAGGTTTTTTGAAATTATTATATCACATCAAATTTTAATTTTTCAGACCATTGTGTCCTTTAAAGGATAAAAACAAAAACATTTTACAAGACAATTATTAGATAAATAATATATTATTGTTTAGTATTTTGTCTTTTTTTTTTAGTTGATCTGCTAATTTATTGAAAATATGTTTACCTATAGAATTCATTAATTTTATACACATGTAGGCTTTTTATTTCTATTCTACGTGATCATCAGTTTGATGAATGTAAACACGTCTTAAGCTGGTTTCATAATAAAAAAAATTGTGCAATAAGAATTATGCAGTAAGTGCTGATGTGGTATACTAAACACATTTTAGGTATTCGCAGTTTCCAATGAATGTTTAAATTCTTAATTGCAGCCAATGTGTACAGGCAACAAGCCTGCCATGTTTACTTTTGTTCCTTTTCTAACCATGAATATCGTTACCATATTAAAGCAGGTCATACTTCAAAGCCGATACTTTCTGTCAGTAAAGATTTTTAAAGTGAGTAATTATATTCGAAAATATGTCCAGACANCATACTTCAAAGCCGATACTTTCTGTCAGTAAAGATTTTTAAAGTGAGTAATTATATTCGAAAATATGTCCAGACAAACACGTTTTTAAATCTTTTTTACTTACATTACAGTTAATAATTTTCCCGCCAACACCTTCGATAGCTTTGTTCTGATTAGTTGCAGCCTCATAAGTTTAGCTTAATATATTAAATATAACTATGTGTATAACGATTAAGGATCTTCCAACAACACACTTGGAATTCTAAGTTCCATTAGAAAAAAATACATATGATGACACACTGTCATTTCTTCTGCGCACCTCTTAACGCATAAATTAACACTTAATTTTTCTATTGTAAACCAAGCTTATCAGTCATCTTATATCAGCCTTTGCAACTCGCTATAACAGTCATTGTTACAGCACGATAACTTAAAATTTTCGTAATCAAATGTTTAATTGTATAATTTAGTGTTATGGTTGTTTCGTGTTACGGTGAGCATTTCTGAAATACCAGCTTCACTTTCTCTTTCAAATATTCTTACATTATCTCTCCAGTTATCAAAAGTTACGTATCATTGTCCCAGTGACTAAATTTTTTGCGTTTATGATGAATCACTTTTTTAATTTTTTTTTTAGAAACAGTAACACATTTACTCTTAACTCGAAGGATTATTCTGGGGTGCATAAAACAAGAAAATAAGTCGAAAGACTAGCTTATTTAAACGTTGCATATAACTGACATCACAAACTTACTAAACAAAGAAATCAAATGCACAAAGTTCAACATTATGAAAAGGGATTCTGTAAATACACATTTTCTTTTTCTTAAAAAAACCGATGTATTAAATAATGTTTTTTTAATGTAAAATATAATTTCCCAACTAGAAGTTACACGGTGTTAAGTGACTTTTCGATTAAAATAATGTTTGTCAAAAATTTGTCAAATAGTTTTGGGTTAAAATATTAAACAAGTAATGGATGTGTACCTTTGTAAATATATTGCGTATTAAGAAGCGTCGGCAAGCGCAAATTGTAACTAATAAATTAAGTGTAACCTGACACTCATACGGATATTAAAAATAGAGTCATGAGATTTATTGGTTTTTTTAGTGTGGCTGGGTGTAAACAATTGTTCGTATGAACCTATGGTAAAAGGCTGCATTTAATATATTATAAAAGAAAAAGAAAAGCATAAAAGAATCTGAAAGGAATTGGCGTTATTTAAAAGTCACTTATTAGATGCTTGAAATAATAATTTCTGTTTCCATGGTTGTGCTTCAGTTAAAGTATACAAAAGGAGCTCAATAATGAAAAATTAAAATAAATTATGATGTAGTCATCATATTTTTTCTGAAATATATAATGAAGTTGATTATTACAACTCATGAATTTAATTTTTTTTTAATTAAATACATTACATTTAAGTCATCTGTGACCCTTCTATTGGCAACACACAAACACCTCACTCAGAAGAATGACAGTGAATGTGAGCAGTATAAACTGGGTCCATCTGCAGCAGCACTAGCAGATAAGACACAATAGAGACTGTAATGGAGCAGAGCAAAGGCGCCTTCAGAGTGAAGAAACCTGCTGCACTGAAGGACATATCCTTGCAGGAGAGCTGGTCCAGAAATAGACACAGCTGCAGGACCACGCCCTCGGCTAGCTCAGGTTCCAGAAGTATGTCCTGGATGATGTCCCTGGTCTCCCTAACCTTGTCACTGGTGGCTGCGCTGCACCAGATAACGGCTATGANACGGCTATGGTCTGGCCCGTGTATAGCAGAAACCACGTTAGGGCAGCATACTTGTACCAGACTGATGACATGGCTTCATTTATAATACTCGTCTGTTTTACAACTTGATACAATGCTTCGACTATAGTTAAAAAGGTACACATCAAAAGGAAAAAATTTGACACTCCAAAAGAATCATTGACATTATTAACAATTTTACACAATTTTCGGTAAACTGCTCTCAATTGAAAAATGCTCTTTTCCATAATGTCGTGGTTTGGATTAAATAGCATTTCATGATCCTGTAGTTCTTTTGCAGGATGTTGTGGCAGATGTTGATCTTGTATGTTATCACATATCTGCAAATTATGTGTTGTCCTTGCAAGTGGAAAATTGGGAGCTACTGGTTTTGTGGTTTCTACAATTATGATATCTTGCTGACGAATTTTCTTGTTTGATACCTCGACTCGTTTACGAATCTGAAGTACACAGTTTACATAATTTATGGTCACTACTAGATTTATGAACTGCATCACGTAGAAGAGAATAAAAGCCTCCAGTGGTATTAGAGTAATTGTTGGAAAATACAGCCACATATCAAAAGCCAAAATAAAAGACATGAAGATAAGGAATGACATCATAAGAGCTGTAAATTTGTGTGAATTCTTCTGGTAAAGCGGATTATTAAGCAAAATGCGATCAACTTCCAAACACAAAAGTAAAAATTTTTGCCTGCATCCGCTGTTCGTTCTACTTATTGTCAAATTTACTAAGCATGAGACCTGCATTATACAAGTCCCCATAACTGTGAAAACCAATCTTACATCACTTACATTTGGGATACACACAATGCAGTATACGTTAGTTATCGATGCTACTGTCATCACTGCTGTGACCAGTATATTGTAGACTGTAGCTGGAACAGACTTCTTGAACAGCACTGCTGTTCTTGTGGAGACGCTCTGAATAGTAATGGTACAGGTCTCAAGCCCAAATATCTTGTACAGAGTTCTGAGCAATGTAGGAAACGGGAACGTTTCTGTTTGCGGAGCACAATCCATTACTACCTGCAAAAAATAACGTCCGAAAACCAATAAACAATGTGTATCATTTCAATTTATTAAATAATAGGAAAATAAGATGCATTTCTTCTCAATGTTGCCTTAAAATGTTTTCTTTCCGTATCATTATTTATCGTTCAGTTCATCATCTATATAATATGTCTAGGATGATAAGTAGCATGCAATTACCTAAAACACTGCCTGTTTAGCAAATAACTGTAAGATAAAACACCAAAACAAATTATCTAATGTTATCACCTATAACACTGCTCCTTCACAATGCCAAACACCCGGGAGGGTAAAGACATTTTCTTTCAACTCGAAAAGTCAAATGTCAATCACTTGTGTTTGATCATGGAGGTCTAATTATTCCGAAATCCCTTACCTTTTCCATAAAATTGCCGTTACTTTATATATAGTTTTTGCAAGGGTTCTTCATTATAAATTAATTAATTAAATATTCTGTCAGCGTATGTCTGCTGTAGTCATTGCAAAATGTCTTCCGCCATGTACTCTTTGTACGCCCACGATTGTTGGGAATTGCTAAGGCCGCAAGATATTATGAGGGTCGCATATAGTTCCCTGATTTTGGCTGGTGGCCGGCACTGCACAGCCTATTCCATGGTTTCGTCCCAATGATTATAATTCTCTAACAGAAGCAGAGCATCACATGCCTCTTTATACATAGCGCATCCTGATTCTAGATTACTTTAAGGTCTATATATTTTTTCGGACCCCGGACTTGGTGCAGCAGCATACACAAACTGAAAAATTCAAAAATTGGTTACATGGACCTAGTACACACAGACGAGGGCATCTGGTGATTTAACTCCATGACAATTTTCAACAGGCGTGCCATGAACGCGGCGTTTCCACTCCTTCCTTGAAGTGTTCTCAGTGTAGTAATGGGGGACTTCGGCACACAAGAAAGTTTTTGCGAAAGAATCGGTCTAACAAACCTGGAAAAAGGCTGTTAGTGTGGTGTTGGTCGATGATGAGACCCTTTCATTGAAGTTGTTCTCATTGCAGTACATGCGCTCCTAGTTTTCCAGGTGCACGGCAAGGCGAGTAACAGTTGGATGTCTCTCATGTAAGGGGAAACCAAGGAGTTGCCACGCTTCCTCGTTGCTGCTGACAAAACGCTCTGCTTGAAAGGTCTGGACTTCATTAACGGGATTCACCCCACCTTCATATCTCAGATTGAATATCGCCTGATCTTTTCCTTTATTTATATATTTGAATATATATTTAGTAGCGTGGACAGAGCTGCAAGCTTCATGAATGATGTGATCATTAAACATTATACATATAATGGGCGAATACGGCACAACCCAGCTATTGTCTGAGGTTACGAAAGCCACGCTGAGAACCTTGACAGTAACTTTCCTAGCACCATCTTCTGGTGCTCTGAGTCCGTATAACGGGTAGTCTTTGTCATTGTGCACTGTTTCTTTTAGTAGCGTTCGTGGATATATTTTTGTACATTTCCCATTTATCATGCAAGGCGATTCTGGGTAATGCACGCCACATGGACCATGAACCATGTTTCTGACTTTGTTGTCGTACAAATCATTATCTTGTGCTGGATCATGAATATCAGCGCTTATTAAGCCGTCTATTTGGGTGGTGCTCAGCTTCTCGTTGAGCCATGTAAGTAAGTGCACATGTGGCAAAACTCGTTTTTCCACTCAATGGAATACATGTAGCAATGTGCGTAATTTCCTTATATGAGGGATTGCATGATAAAGTGACAAAAAGGTCGCGTCTACCATAACTCCGTACATAGGCGAATGCACCCTGAGTGTATTCGTGCAGGTCACGAGGTCTGTTGACGAATGAGGACGGAAGAATGACCATTTTACCTAAATCACAATGGTTAAAATAAGCATCGCTGTTAATAGCATCATGAAGATCTAAGTAATTCTCAACTGGCAGTTTTTTTAATTTAAAGAACTGTAGTGGAGGCATTCGCTTTCTACTTTGATATTCATGTCTACCAGAAATTGATGAAAAAGCTGTCTGCACCGCTGAAGAGGTTGTTATCATTCTCTATCAACATCATGTGCTACGCATTAAAACCCATACACGAAAGTTTTTGATCGGGATAGGCTGTTTTGTTATAGGATGAATGAGTGGAATTTCCAAATTATATCCCTCTTGTCCCTTGCTATAACTCAACGGATATTGCAGGGCGTCATAAAACTTATGAGTGTCGTCTACCCGTGTCAATGTATTGTTATGTACTCGCAGGATAAAGTGTCGTGATAAGAACTGACCGCCGCTCACAACTGCAGTGATTTCATTTATCAAATGTTCATTGTAGAGCTTCTAAAACTCTTCACGCGGAGTCCGGCCAGCATGGATGACTACCTTAAAATTCTCTTGAGACAAGTTCTCTAAANCTTCTAAAACTCTTCACGCGGAGTCCGGCCAGCATGGATGACTACCTTAAAATTCTCTTGAGACAAGTTCTCTAAAGCGGTTTTAAATGTGTTTATCAGGTTTCTGTGTTCATGCAACATTATTTGAATTTTCAACAGCGTGTCTCTTTCAACTTCTTAAATACATTGGTAGCGGCAGTTTGTTTCAATTTCTTCGTTACAAATAAAATATACCTGCAAGAATTCAAGAATTTATGCTGTACATTGACAACTAGAAAAACCGCAACTGTTCTATGATAAGCTTGCCCTTGAACAGTAAACGTAGGCAAATATCCGGGCATTATTATCTCTCTGTCAACTCCAAAAGATGTCAAGTGGAAGCAAGANCTTCTAAAACTCTTCACGCGGAGTCCGGCCAGCATGGATGACTACCTTAAAATTCTCTTGAGACAAGTTCTCTAAATAGGTTTTAAATGTGTTTATCAGGTTTCTGTGTTCATGCAACATTATTTGAATTTTCAACACCGTGTCTCTTTCAACTTCTTGAATACATTGGTAGCGGCAGTTTGTTTCAATTTCTTCGTTACAAATAAAATATACCTGCAAGAATTCAAGAATTTATGCTGTACATTGACAACTAGAAAAACCGCAACTGTTCTATGATAAGCTTGCCCTTCNCTTCGTTACAAATAAAATATACCTGCAAGAATTCAAGAATTTATGCTGTACATTGACAACTAGAAAAACCGCAACTGTTCTATGATAAGCTTGCCCTTCAACAGTAAACGTAGGCAAATATCCGGGCATTATTATCTCTCTGTCAACTCCAAAAGATGTCAAGTGGAAGCAAGATTTGTACTTCCTGATCCTATTTAAAAAGCGCAGTGATTCATCATCGTCACACAAAAAGAGAGTTTTCAGAGGCCCTTCTGGCTCACCAAGTAAAGGAAGTGAAATTTTTTCCCTGAAACAGCACCTCTTTGCGGTATCATCTTTCAATTTTATAGCGCTACTTAACAGGTACGACTTGTGGACGAGTCCGATAACAATAAGCCTGTGATTTTTATAATCAAGTAAGGGATCGTAATGAAATGCCGCGTCATTTAATACAAACCAAGTGTTTCTTTTAAAAGCTCGTCAACGTTCGATTTGGAATTCCGTGTTCGCGATTCTTCTCGCCTGTGACTGTTCAAGTGTTTCGGATGCCCTTAAAGCTGCCTGTCATTCTGCTTGTTCTTCCAGTCGTTGTTGGGTCTAAACAGGCGTTTCGGAGGCTCTTAATAGAGTTTGAGGCTCAGCCTGTTAATCAAAATGCAGCTGCGTTTGTTCACGCATTTGTGAGGCTCTCAAACCGCATTGACGCTCTGCCTGTTCATGTCGACGGAGTTGAGTATCGGTAGGAGTCTCTTATATACTCAGATCTTCCTTGCGTGTGGCCTGTTCTTCGAGCCTTTCCGGAAACTGAGCAGGCGATTCAGCGGCTCTCAAAGCAGCTTGTCGCTGTAATTTCTCTTGTCTTCTGAAGTCAGCAACTTCTGGAGACTATTGTGATTCAGCAAATATTTTCGATTGTGCTTGAGACAATGCTCTTGATATTATTTAATAGACTATGAAAAACTTAACAATAAAAAATCAGTCGAACAAGTAAACAAAAAAAAAATACCAAACCAACAAATCCAATTCAAAGTGCAAATGAGTACCAAAGGTCAATCCAATGTAATAGATTGAGCAATATTGGAACATTTCTAAACAACAAAACAAATCAAAAAGCGATTCAAAGGAAACCAAAAGTAAATGCAGTCAACTTAAACTATTTGAATACTATATATTGTAAATTTTTTTAAACTACAATTGGTATATTGTTTAACTTAAAATTACTAAGAAAATGACATATTAAGTAATTTTTTGAGATATTTCCTCGTGATAAAATGTAGCCAATATTAGAATATTTCGCCCTCCCAACTATATCTGTGAAAGAAATTATGACGATCTGTTACTCTGTTGCGACTTTGCACTGTTGACGTTGCATAGTTTTTGTAGTATTGTTATTCCGTTTGTTTACTTTTTCATTTTTCTATAGGAATTTCCTCAATAAAATGAGATATTTTCACGCGATAAAAAATAAAGCCTATGTCAGTTCCCGGCCCTCCATCTACCTGTGTGCAAAAAATCACCTTCATCCGTTGCTACGTTGTGACGTGAAAGAAGGACAAACAAAGAAAAACATACTTACGCATTTATAATATTAGTAGAGATAAATATAAATACAGCGCAAGACTAAAACTGGGTTATTAACAATTCCCTTTTTTTTAGGTTTTAATCTTATGTCTTTATATTATAACGAACAGTCAATGACATTCACACAGCAATTTCCAAATATTATAATATCTTTTTTGACGTGACAACGTCTTATAATTCGATAGAGCCGGCTGCACGCACGAAAAAACATGACTCATGCGGNAACAATGGACATGAATGGGTGCAGGTGATCGGACAGGATGGTTACGTATCTGTCATATATTAAAGTCGTATCTAGACGTACCAGGGGTCCCATTTAATGCCAACTGAACACGCCCCATCCCATGACAGAGCTTGAATAGTCTCCTGTTGACATGTAGGGTAAATGGATTCATGAGAATGTCTCAATCACCGTTCACGTCCATCCGCCCGATACAATTGGAAACGAGACTTGTCACACCAGGGAACAAGTTTCCAGTCATCAAGAGTCCAATGGCGGTGTTGGTGGGCCCAGACTAGGCGTAAAGCTTTGTGTCGTGCTGTCAACAACGGTAGACGAGTGGGCCTTCGGTTGTGAAAGCCCATATAAATGATGACCTGTTGAATAGTTCACACGCTGGCANCAACGGTAGACGAGTGGGCCTTCGGTTGTGAAAGCCCATATAAATGATGACCTGTTGAATAGTTCACACGCTGGCATATGTTGAAGCCCCAGCATTGAAATATGCTCCAATATGAGAAAATCAAGTTTAATGATTCTCTTCAGTAGACATTTGCCCCGTTCTTTCACTATCTTTTACCGGCCGCAGCGATGTCGAAGATGTAATGTTTTACCGTATTTCCGATATTCACAGGACACCCGTGAAATGGTCTTACGTGAACATTCAAATGTTATCGCTACCTCGGAGATGCTATGTCCCATCTCTCGTGCCCTGACTATAACACCACTTTAAAACTCACTTAAATAAGATGCCTTTGTAGCAGCAGTAACCAATCTAGCAACGCCTATACCAGTTATTTTGGATCTCCAGTGAATATATTAATAAAAATTATGAACAGCGTATACTTTTAATTGCAAAAATGGTGTATGGAAAATAACTCGCATGGAGATACTTTTAATAAAATTCTAATTTTTCATATGTTTACCATGTAGATTTTTCAATCATCAAACATATGGAATATCGAAACACGAAAATATTGCATAACTCTATCCTGTCAGTATTTTTGAAAACATAACACTAAGGAATTAGATGTAATTAATTGAATATTTACAATTGGAGGTTTATATAAAAATTAATAATTGTAAACTTCTAAGGTATCCTTTCTTAAATTTCACAGAATAAAAAAAAACAATGAATTTTTATTTTTTCTTTACAATTTATTTATGTAATAGCAACATAGCAAAATTAACAATTACTGCAATAGCCACTATTAATGTAGTTTCTTAATAATTGTCTTTGCCTTCAACTGGTATAGTGTTTCGTAATTATTCAATTATTCGATTGAAATGTAAAACAATTTTTTTTAATTACCTTTAAAATAATTTTTTAAAGAATATTATAGTTAAATTTATAATACAAAATAAACCACTTACTGGTAATATAATTTTTTAGGTGTCTTCAGGATTAATAAATTTCTTAATGTACACATTATCAACATTGAGACTTTGTTGAATTTTTCTGTTAGTGAAATGGACAAAGCTTTCATCATTAATGATTTTACGACGAGATTTTAAAGGGACCACAGTGGTGTAGCGATTAGACTAATCGCTTCTCACCAATGTAAACCGGATTCGATTTCCGGTGGGGTCAGTCCTGTATTACTTCACATGTGGGAATCGTGCCGGGCAATGCCACTGGTCGTTGGAATATCTCGGGATCTCACGTTTTCCACGTTCTTGAATTCCGGTGCGGTTATATGATCACGTTACATCACCCTCATCATCTCTCAAGACTTCGATGTTAAGAGGCACCCAAATTTCATAACACACACCACTCTCTACTCTAGATTTTCAACAGTTTCTTTTTTTTCCACATGTACAGATATCTCTATCCCTGAAATTTGAATAAAACTGATGTCTAGAGAACATAAGTTGATGCCCATAGCTGTATTAATATATGCATCACATAGTCATAAACCCCGATGTTGAATGGGATTGTAAAATTCAATATACGTATTTGAAAAATTCAAAATTTAACTTCCTCCGTATGTTAGTTGAAGTATTTGTCTTTTAAGTGTTCTTTAAAAATGTAATTTTTTTTGGTAAAATTTTTTGAATAATTTTTAACTTACTTTATAAATAGATTTAAAATTGTAAAAAATTGTTGTGTCAATATTATTATTGAAAAATGTAAACATTAAAAACAATGTAAAAAGATATTTTAAAAGAACTAACTTAAATATCTGCCTTTAATTCTCGAACCGGGTAATCTTGTAAAAAAATTTAAATTGTGATAGAAAAAATAAATATTGATAACTTCATGATTTAAAAAAGGTATAAAAATTTGTACTGCCGCACAATTAGAACAGTGACATCAAATATAAATTATTTTCAACCAACCGTCTGATTAAAACAAAACCTATACTTAAATAAAAGTTATTATTTCTAAATAATTTATGAGGAATTTAGTAATCTATAAATCATAATAAAATACACCTCGTTGTGTTCTGTTTGCTAAGGAAAATGTGATAATTTATTACAATGATGGGTTATTGTATCTTGATGTGTGTTATGCGTAAATTTAACTGCTTTAAGGGAATATATGAAGTATCTTTGTATATTCGTAAATGTATTCAGCAGTTAAATACCTAATTATGGATTACCAACATGAATGTATTTCATGTCTTTCTATTTCTGATACCAATGAATATGAAGGACAGAATATGTATACGATGTTGGAGGACAAGGATATAGTCCTTATTATTTCAGAAAAATTAAATATATTGAGGAAATGTGAGTTATAAAAACCATTGAGATAACTTTATAAAATTAATAATATATGAGTATTAAAAGTAAAAAGTAATTGAAGGTAGGCAGAAGCTTTGAACCAGAATAAACATATTGCCATTTAAACATGTAATTTTAAAGTAATTCCTGTATGTTTAAAAAATTTGGTAAAAGCATTAAAAAAGTTTATATTTCGAGAATGTGATACATTTCACTACATAATTTTTATCAAATCTATAATAACAATTTAAATATTGCAGAAAATTCGAATCATATTATGAAAATGCAATAAGCTATAAATATTTAAGGCAAATATTAAAAGAACTATATTTTTTACAAGACTAAACAATCGTGCAAGACAAGCATCACCAAAAAAGTACCTAACATGAAAAAAAAATTACTTAAAGAAAGAATAAATTTAGAGTAATAACATCACAAATATAATTTATGAAATACTGAGCATGAAGTTGTAAATAATTACACTAAAATGAATGTTATAACATTATAAATTATAGTATTGAGGATATGTTGAATAAATGCGGTTTATAATTTGTTATTAAAATAACTGCACTTGAATTTGTGTTTTAAATGAAATTTCCTATTCATTTTGGAATTTTCAGCAGCATGGAGAAGCAATAACAAATTTTGCAGAAAATAATTGAAATAAAACCGCATTTATATAGTTATAGACAAGCATTGTCGGTCCTATTAAATAATTAAATTGATATTAAAAAAGAGGTGATCAAGGTGTTAACAAATATGGTGAAATTCAGAAATAGTATAGTATTACGAAGCTTTAATATGTATTAAATTCTTAACAACAAGCTATTAACATTGTAGAATGTCATATAAAAAAGGACAACAAATTATTTTCTAGAAAATATTAATTAACAATAAATTCTATTATCATTTTCTTCTAAATCATTTATATTTAATTACAGGTAGGTGTCGGTCCATAATGCTTGCATATTGGGATAATTTCAGTTCATTAGCAATCACAGCAACTTGAACATAATACTCAATGGAGTTTACTAGATAAAATAAGGATTACAAGAACAAATGTAAATGAGGACGCAAAAGTACACAAAGAATTAACAGAATATAGAGGTAGGCCTAAATATAAGTATAATTTCATATTTAATTTTAATAATCTAATATGTGTTGAAAATAACACATTTTATAATTACTTTTGACCCAAACATAACTACAAAAAAAATGTTTTGTTAACAGAATTAAGATATTTTGTTTACTCCTGAAACTAATAAGGTTTGGTGTTGCAAAATTAATTTAAAAGGTATTTATTATTTCAGTACATTTGGAAGTAATATTTCAATACAAAATGATATACAAGTTACACATATCACTATTTAAATTGATGTTAATTTAACTTAACATACTACAGATTTTCTAAAGTTATTAATGATTCATAGTCTTAAATATATTCCAAGAATCTTCAATTTCCTACAACAGTATGTTTGTTGTTATATGAGTAGGTACATTAAGAAAACCATACTTAATTAAATGGCTAAACATTTAAAACTCGGTGGTTTCAAATTGTACGTATATATTTGCAGTAAAATGTGAATTAAAAAATATGAACATATGGTAATTTCTTTAATTTCATAAAATACTTTTAAGAATTACAACACAATTCAATAAAATATTAAACTTTAAATAAAAATATGAAACAAATGTATACTAAATACAGGATTTATAATTATTTTTGTGAAAATTTTTGAAATATAAAATAAATTATTTATATACTCATAACAAATATGTTCTAAAATACACTAAATTTTTATTTGACTACGAATTAAAATTCTTTTTGTTTTAAAACAGAATTAGTTTAACGAAATAATAATGTAAATGTGGATTTAAAAAAATGATATTTTATATGGTCTACTTCAGAAGCTTTATTATATAAAAATTTAAATATAAAAAAAAATGCTCGAAAAAAAGTTAAAATTAGTTTATTTCATGAAACAAATTTGAGAATTAGTACAAATTTTATATGCAATATTATATAAATAAATTGCTTACGAAAACCATTTTTTTTACAAAGTTGTATTTATATTACACTATTATTTGTTTTATTATTGAAATTCTGAAACGATTTGAAATAACTTTAATTGCACATAATGTTAAATGTAGAATGCATAATGCTTCAAATTCACAAAGTAAATATATTAAAAAACTTGAACCAACAAAAAAAAATTTAAATAATGTTTTTGCAGCCTGTAAAAATAAAAATTACCAATTAAAAATTGAATAAAAAATTTACTTACTTTAAAAGAACATTACATAAACATACTAATGAAAAAAAAATCTAAAAAAAAACGACATTTTTAAAATTATGAATATAGCTGAAATAAAATTTACTGATTTAAAATACATCTCAAAAATTAAATATTTGATAAATTACTAATGTATTGCTTTAAATATTGGCTTTTATAATTACATTTAAAGATAAAATTTCTGTTAAATTACAATTCTCTAGACAAAATCAATAAAAACAATGTAACAATTCATTAACAAACTAACACTGGCATAGATATATTTATGATAACAACTTTTCATAACTGAAATAAATAATTAACATTTTCCAAAACTAAGCAAATGTTATTTAAATGGAATAAAAAAATTTGAAATGTGAAATTAACTAGTAAAAAATTGCATTCTGAATGCGTTAAAAATGTATATAATTTAATAAAATAATAATGTGTTACAAAGCAAATAACGAGAAGAATATAACCACTTCAGTTTAATCATAACAAAAAAAAATATATTGTATAATTGAACTTTACACCCACACCAAATTGTGTGTGTAGGTAGAATATGTAAAGAAAAAGAATCATTAACAGGTTTATATGATCATTAGTAAGTGGAATAGCAACATTTTTATTAGTTTTTAAAATGTGATATTTTAATTTATATTTTGAATAAACTGAACAATAAAGATAAGAAAGCAGCAGTTTCGAGAACAAGTTTAGAAGAAGCAAAGGATTATAGTTTTCATGAATGCAACACTAAATGTTTAGGTAGAAGGATTATAGCGAGTAAGGAATAAGGGCAAAAGGCACCGGCGCCGCTGGTCAAAATCATAAATTTCTCTTTTTTAACTTACAATTTTCATTTTCCCCTTAGAATCAACCAATTTCCCTCTAGAATTTCCCTTTCCCTTAAAATTTTCAATTATTCCCTCAAAACTACCGAGCACAATTGTTAAAACCAATCTCAGAAAGACATTTTTCGATCCATCAGAAGGATTTTGGAACCTTGCTATTTGAGGTCATAGCATAGGCGGCCACATTGGTTTTATTGACATAGGTTATGTCAAATCGATACACATGGCCTAGGGTGTGGAGACAGACTTGACCATCAGTTTTTTGTTGGCTGTGTTAGCCATTTTAGCCGCCATGTTGGATGTTGGTGATCTCGACCCCAGTAACCTTTGACATTGAATTTAAAAAAAATTTTGAAATTCTCCAAAAAATTATAAGAAATTATAAAAATTTCAAAAATTTATATAAATACTTATAATAATTTATAAAGCATTTATTAAATTAAAATTTATAATGTTTGTGTTTAGAGGGGAAGATGGGGGATTAGATGCGACCATTTATAAGGTTATGAAATCACATGACCAACATATTGGATCCAAGTGATCATGTCATTGACCCCATACCTTAACCTCGACCCCATAACCATGACATTGAAAGACCTGGAACACAAAAATTAACCAAAATTTCCAAAAAATTTGTGAGATTAAAAAAATTAAAACATTATTTTAAAAATAATTTCTAAAACTTACATTTTCAGGTGTCCGCATAGCACGGCATCAGCAGGCGAGTAACCCTCGCCAATTTTTTGCTTTTATTAATTAGTCAGTTCCTCTCCACTCCCAACGCCAATGTGTCTCATTGGTTTATTAATTATGTTCGCTTCACACACCAGTGTTTCTTATCAGATTACTCAGGCTTATTCTACCCGTCAACAACAATCCTTATTCTACCCTCCACCAATATTTATCCTCCCTCGCCAAATACTACGACATATTGGTTTTTTTGTTTGTCATTTGTTAACGTCTTGCAAATTTTCTCTTGCCTATGCTCGATACGCCATCTTGGATTTCTTTCTTTTCTTTTTTATGGACTATATGATGTTAGTATATTTATTATCGATTTCGTTGCAAGAGGTTCTACCATTCTCAGTCGCCTATGTTCATCATGCCATATTGGGTTTTTTTTTCGTTTGTTTACATTGCTGGAGTTTGTCTCGCTCCTTCATCTGACTGCCAATTGGTTTTTATTCTTTTATCATTTGTTTGCATCTCTGAAGTGGCCATCTCGGATCCAATTTTAAAGCATTGGTTATGTAAGTATATTATTCATATGTTTAGCTGCTGGGCAGCATACATATTCAAATCTATTTTGAATTTATAGGTAGCAAGAGTGTATTAATTTTCGTTTTTGTCATCAAGCAAGCTGTCGATTTAGCTGTCAGGTGGTAGTCGTATTTGTTTGTGTATTATAAAGTAAAGGGGGTGCTGCTTGCGACCACCATATTGGATGATATTTTCATCACCTAAGTAGTGCTACTTTCTCGATTTTCATATCAGGCGAACTGTCAACAACACATTTTTTTTCATTCTCGGTCATGCACTGTTTATCACATTTGATTTAGATTTTCTTAGTTACCTTCTTTTATTTTTTATTATTCCTTCTTGATTTTGTCACCACCCCATCATATTATATTATTCAAACTCTGTCATTCCACGTCTATTTAGTCGCCTCGTTCCCCTCAAACCTATATCTTGGGTTACAACACCTCCGCAATCTTTTATTATGCCGTATGACTTTGACATTTAACAATTGAAATTTTCCATTTAGTTCGTAATTTGTGTTTACTTAAAAAAATAACTGTGGTGTATTAGATCAATACCAGTAGTGCAGAGAATTTTAAGGACCTGTATTCGCCATACATTCCACTGTAGCATATCTGGTCGAGCTTGAATCAACCTTCACCCTCCCGTCCATCCAAGTCAAAGGGTTAAATTTCTGCCATATGAAATGCATGTATTCATGAATATTGCATCGAATCTGCTTAGGATGTATTACGATGATATTTCATTTTTAGTTTCTGTGAAGTAAATTTCAACATTATACATTTATTACCATATAATTTATTCTGCGCAACCAGGGATGGGTCCACACAGTAAATATTTAAGTAGTTACTATCAAATCGTCATGTTTTAACCACGTAATATTATTTAAATTTTAGCCTACTTTCCGAAGGGAAGAACGGCATATGAGATGACTTCCTATCTGTGTGTGTGTGTGTATGTATGAGTGTGTCCTTCATGTTCATGTGTGAATCCTCACCCTGGCCATTTCAATTTTTAAACGCGTTCACCGAATTTCACCAAACTTCGTACAGATACAGTACTTACCATGGAAACTTGACTTTTATAGTTTTCGACCATTTCGTTTACTGACTTTCAAAATTGCGGCTATATTAACATTTAAAAGGAAATGTCTTTTCTCGGGAACCTTTTAAACAATTTAAATCAACTTCGTATTCTGGCAGAGGTTTGTGTAAGAATTAAATATTGAGATAGATGTTGTTAGTCCACAAACTTGAAAAATAATACCAAATATATTATGATTTTTTATTGTATCTAAAAAACGATTAAACTATTTCTCACCCAGTTTGGCAAGTAAGTAATATTATCAAAAGCTAAGTATGAGTATGTGATTGAACTTTATTAAGAAACTACTTGTACAATGGCCGCCATACACATTTTTTATGTTCATTTCGTATATTTATCATACCATTTAATGAATTTGAATCAAATTTTATACACTGAAAATATTTGTAACGTGTATTTTATAAACTCTTTTGTTGTCCATTTTGGAAGAGAGCACCTTACGAACAAATAAAGTTGTTATGTAATATCTCTGTAATAAATTGACTGACTCCTACCAAATTTGGCAAACAATTAGTACTGATGCAGGCGATGTTGAGGAAAATATTTAAAGCATGTCAGACTCATATGTTCAAAATGCTAGCCATATAGTTCTTTAATGCTAAGAATGCTACATCGTCGACACAGTGTAATCAGTTTGAACTTAACGTTTTATGGTAGTAGTAGGTATTACTACTAACTACTGTATCAACACGAAGCATTTTTAAGATATCTACATAAGTAAAAGTAAAGTTTTTATATCATAACTCGGAAAACAATTGGCAGATTCCCACCAGATTAAGCAAACAAATTGTACTGCAGCAAATGGTGTAAACAGGAATGTTTATATTATGTCAGTCTCTTAACTTCAAAATGATGGGCCTCCAAATATTAGAAGTAAGTAAATCCTATCATTCCAAACATTAGACTAATTAAATCCGAAGTTGATGCTTCGAATCCGACATCTGTAATGCGAAGCATTGCACGCTAGCTTGTTGTATGAGGTTTTCTGGAATCAAGCTCCAGGTAAGGCACATGTGTATTAGTTATTGTCACAGTACTCTTGCATAAGTTTCTGGTTAAATTTCTATTGTTATTGCTTTCAGACAAAATTCAAGTCCTACTTACCAACTCAGCTTTCGAGAATTTATTAAAAAAATAATTGCACCGAAGTTGACGAAATTAGGCTTATTAGTTATATCAGTAACTTCTTGTTTTTTTCGTGCTTAGCTACACATCTATCATGAAGTAACAAACATAAAAACCAAGGCTAGAGTATTATCTTTATCAGGAATGTAGGCATGCCAGGACAGGGTACATCACCAGAGAGAAATAAAACCTTTTTTCAATGAAATCATATATAGAAATATACTTCAGACTAAAAATATGAAAGCAGAATCCCTTCTTTCTGCAAACCATTCATGTAGTGTTTTTAAAGCTCCATGCTCCCCTTTCAAATAGTGAATATAATTTTGTTATACGCAGCTCAAGACAGTCTGTGCTAGGAAGTGTCCAACAGAAACCCTTGGCAATGCCTTCTTCTTCACGACAAAGTGTTTATTTCACGACATGCACAGTCTATAGTGCTGCCTGCGCTATGCATGAAGGCACCGATGGTAGTGTTGCCAAGATGCCTGAAGAAGTCGCTGGCATGTCAGCGTCACGCTCGAGGAAGTCGATGGCGGTACTACTGTAGGGACTGTAGCTGGACCCGCAACCTTTGTCACAATAATATTTTACAATTTATTTCACCGGCTGAGACGATTTTACGTCAACTGCCGACAAACCGGGCTTCTCAGCTGTCCCCCAACTGTTTATTAAATACTAATTTAGAGCATAACAATTAGTGAAGTGGTTATACACTTATATGATATAAACTCAACCAGTGGCTCCTAAAGTTACGAACTTAGATGCTCTCGGCCATCCCTACATAACCTGGAATCGTATGGAAGAACATAGAACACAAAAACCAGTATTCTCGTATTGAGAATCGAACTTGGGCCAAATTACAAGTCAAGTGTTTTAATACTAACCTATTTCGCTGAACAAAGAGAAGTGATGCACATAAATATTTAAGCCACAAACCTTCAGACCAGGAGTTTCGCAGGACTGCGGTAGATCCTCTCTATGAGTAACGTCACCGGAACACGCTACTGCTGTATAGACGTGAAGATGTGTAGGCGATGATCAGATACTTCACATATATCTCAGGCAATTAATGTGACGTCTGGGCTAATACTTCACGAACACTCTCGTAGTAGGTCTTCCCTCCTGAAAACCGCTATCGACTGCCTGCAAACAGTTATCACACTTATGCCGGTATTCCTTGACATGCTTGTACGGATTTGTGTGAAGTTTTATATAATAGATAGAACTTTT
>NQII01008992.1:5748-60370 GCA_002778355.1 Clitarchus hookeri | reverse complement strand
ACTCGATTATGTAAACTCACAAATAAAGTGTAATTTATTAGTAAATTGGACCTAGAGACAACAGTGTCGACGTATTTATACGCCCTGTCACTGAGGGCTAGCATCAAGTGCTGGCGCCTCACGCCGCAGAGCAGAATCAATACCTACTTCCAAACTTCAGCATTTGGCAGGTATCAGTATATATGGGTTTATTATATTTCTGGGTGTGTCCGACCTTGAAAACTTGCATGTTGAGCCGTGCATTTAAGTTCATTTATTTCTGAATAGTCGTCGTAAATATTACTCTCAGGCTATAAGATATTTATGCTAACATATATTTATTTTTAAAATCATTTTCTTAGGCAATATCTAAAACTGTGGACGGTTATACAAATATGTTTTCACATAATTTTTTTTTCTCTGTAAATAATGTATTGCAGTTAGCTCTGTGCGCAGATAAAGCTCTTAATTATTAAAATTTTAATAAGAATGCTGGACACCAACATATTATAAGTAAATCGTAATGAGATTTATTATTAAAAAGTTAATATAGTTATTAAGAGGAGAAGAACGTTTAGATTAATAGTAAGTATAAAATTACTTCCACACACAAATAAAATATTATCAAGGCCGAGGAACAACATAAGGTATAATTAAAATATGATGACACTGATTATGGAAATAGAAGATAGTGGAGATGAAGGGAACACATAAATAATTAAGTAGGTACTAATTGCAATACTACTTTCGCATGAAAGGGTAGCATATGAAGATTGGAGAAATCTCTCTGCAACGACTTACAACAGGGCGGTCAAAAGCGAAGATACACACATGGTATACTGCAAGGTACGGTGCAGTAAAGAAAGGACCTAACAGCAAAAAACCAATGCATCCAGATTGTGCCCCTACTGCCTGAACTCTTTCAAGGCCAGTAGAGCACAGAAGAAAGGCCTCTCTGGTCGGGTCACCACTCCGCCAGAGGCCGAAAGATTACTCCGCGTCTCATGCGAAACGAAATGTTTGACCTCCTGTGTAAGTACTCCTGACAATCCAGCACACACGAAATCCCCGGGTAATGGGCTAAGTCTGAGAATCACACTAATCCGTGAAGCCAACGGAATTCATTCTGCTCCGTGTCCATATGGCAATGAATTGTGGGAAGTGGATGAGAACAGTGGGAGTATAAGGAACTTAACACTCGAACATTTTAAGTATAAGTTAAAGTGAGCAAGGGGAAAAATTAGCATGACTCGAACTGGCACGCGTTTTCGCAACACAGTGGCGCTCGAGCCGCGAGGAAGTGCTGATGCGGGAATATGTTGCCTCGGCGCCTTGCAACTGGCTCGCGTCGCCTGGCTTATAGCTGCGACTACTCCTCCTTCAATGTGGTAACTTATAACATAATATGGGCTTTTTATCAGCCAACAAAAATCTCATAGTTCATTGGCATTTCTTATTTATATGCATTTCTCTTAAATATATGTTCACTGGTGGGAAAGCATAATAAAATCATGTACCTTTATCCGAACACAATAATATATTACTACATTATTATGCATTGTATAATATATATATATTTAGCAGGAGTTGAAAATTAATTTAATAGATATTTTTAACGTTATTATGAATTACTATCACTATAATAGTTTCATTTCAAATAAATACATCCAGCGCACATAGGTTATATATATCTTAATTTTAATTATTAGAATGGTATTGCTGAGGTAAATATACGCAACGAAGGACTTGCAGTTCATAATGAAATTTTTTTAAGTTTTAATAATGTTTGTTATTTATGTTTCAAATAATTCAATTGTAATTTTAGATGTTGAGATATAATAAGTAATTTTATATTTAAACCCGATAAATTTTAAAGGTAGATTTTAGGACTTTATTTTTAATATACAGCTACTTAAATCTAAAGGTTTTAATCATAAAAGTTGATGTGGCAGGGAGGAACTAAGCTTCCACCATTGTTATGATTTTGATATTATTAGACATTTATCCATAACGGGGATATAGGGGCGTAACAAGTTATTGATAAGAGATATGTAATGAACACTATGCAAAAGAGGTTTATTTAATATTAATGTTGTACTATATTATTTCAATATAATAATGATTGAATGTGAACGGGGGAGCTATACAATTATTCTAAAATATTGAATTATATTATTTTAAAAAGATTTAACCAGCCACGTTCTGAGTAAAGCCTAATTCAAGAGTCCCCACCTTGTCCATGATTCCGGAGGCTGATTAAGATGGCGGAAGTCAACGGCCGGATACACCTATCTTCAGTGGTCCTCTCATTCCAATGACCCGACGACAAAAGCATCGCCAACGGATTACACTGACTACATAGATAAAGAGACAACATATTTAGGAATCATAATAGGCAATAGACTAACATTTATACCACATGCAAATTTTTTAAATCAAAATCTCAAAATATTATGTTATCAACTTAAATATATAATATGGAAACATGCAGAGTATAGCTATTCAATTATAAACATTATTAATAAAACAATATTTCTAAGCGTAATCTCATATGGATCAATAGTTCTGGACTCAAAAATTAATAACAAACAGTTAGTCATTAAACTCAGAGCACCACAGATAAATATATTAATAAAACTATATGAAATGACGTCAACCACATGTTTCGCAACTGTAGAAATATTAAATAAATTACTGCCAATCGATTATTAATTACATAATAGGAATATTATTGACAAATTAAAATATACAGGTTATCAGATTGAATTAGATGGAATTGATTATAAAGGGTTCATGCAAGATAATAAAAGATGGATTTATATACTGGATGATGGAGAAGTCTTTAGTATTAAGGAAATGAAACAGAAAATATATGAAATTGCAATCAAAAACTGGAAAAGGGAATGGGAACAATCAGAAGGAAGTATGGAAACAAGATATTATATTAGGAACATTGAAGAATGGTATAAAAGCAAAGTTACATTGAGCAATAGTAATAAAATGGTAATAAGTGGACATGGACAAGTCAAGGTTATCATAAAAGGATAAACAAATTGGAAGAAGAAACATGTGAGTGCGGCAACGGACAACAAAACTGCTATCATATATTATATATATGTGAAATGTTCGCAACTGAAAGGAAACATTTTAGAAGTACACTACAAGCCAAGAATGAGCAATGGCCTTTAATAAAATATAATATATATGATGAAAATATTTATACAGAAATAGAAAGTTTTGTTGAATATATTCACAGTATAATTAAAACCATGAATGATGATTTGAGAGAATAGGTTAGGATTGTTAAATGGGGGGACAAGGCCAGTAGCTGATGGCCCTGATAGGCGCGGCCAGGGGGGCGCCCAGTTTACTGGGCGAGGGCCCCGGTAGCGCCACGCATGCTGGCAAGGCTGTCAGGGAACAGCGAAACCTTGTTTTGTGGGAAATAGCAAATTGTGATCTTGTACCTCACATCTCATATGTTTATGTTTAGTATTTTAATAATGTATTTTAATAACTGATATTATAAATTGTAAAACGAAACACAGGAGGAGCAAGGTCTGTGTGACAGCCTCCCCGTGGCTCCCCGTGGTAACTGGCTAGGCCAGGATAATTGTCACTGCTCCTCCTGTCTGGAGATTCCCAAGTAATTAAATAAATTTTAACTTTGAACGATTTTAACAATTTTACTGGCTTAACTGATAATGTAAGTTTTTAATGTGTCTCGAAGTAAATATTTCAAACATGGAATTTTATATAAAAGTTTAAGCGTTGCCTTGGCAGTGTGATTTAACTGAAAAATTTATTANTAATGTGTCTCGAAGTAAATATTTCAAACATGGAATTTTATATAAAAGTTTAAGCGTTGCCTTGGCAGTGTGATTTAACTGAAAAATTTATTATATGATAATAAATAGCTAAAATTTTGAGTAATTAAACAATAGAAACGGCTGATAGTAAAAAAGAGACCCGGAAGGCCTAAAGGCTAAGTGGGTTAAAAGTCTATTTACTTCTTTATGACCTATATCGTCTGCGTGGTTTCCGTTAATTGTCAAGAGGGGTGGGGGACGATTTATGTGGTTTGCGATTTCGTAACTAATTTCTGCTATCACGGCCCGTGTCCTGGATAAATAAGTAAAGGTGTGATGAAACAGGCCGCTCAGGTAAGGACCTGACCACAACTCGTATCACTGCGTATTGCGTCCTTCTTTGTTTATTATCTACACATTGTCGTATTTTACACACATGCGTATTTGGCGAGAATGTCGCTTGCCAGTTACGTAAACGAACAGATGTGCNACACATTGTCGTATTTTACACACATGCGTATTTGGCGAGAATGTCGCTTGCCAGTTACGTAAACGAACAGATGTGCGTATGCAGATTATTGCAATGCACCGAATTAACCAATATTTGTTTGAGATGGAAATGTCCTCATTCACTAGCCATTCTAACAGCAAAGTGCCATCTTGTTCAACTTCGGGGCCGTCTAGTGCATCATCATTATGCTCCTACACACGAGATCCTACAGTGCGTAAATATCCTGCAGGCGAGATCCTACAGTGCGTGAAGACTCTACGGGTGAGTTATTCTCGAACGTGAGCGCTCTCGGTTTTGTTAAGGATATGGGTTCGGAAGCCAACGAAGTGTTAAATAACAAGGAACATATTTATAGAGAATCAAATACTTCTTTTTGTTGTGGAACAGTTCTGGTATATATTTACAACCTTGCATTGTCACCCTATAAATAACCTCTTATTAAAGCTTGTTTACACGTGTGGAGTGAACAGCAGAGTGCTCGGCCGAGTTAACAGCTTTGGAAAAAACGAAAATTGCCAACGTAGAGTGTCGGCACACCTGCAGACACGGCAGAGTAATTTTACCTTTTACTCCCCCCTCCCCTCTCATCTAGTCACACAAGGCTGAACTATGTTTATATTCATATTTGAAGAATAGCTTTAAAACGATTACTTGCTTGTTTGTTCTCCTTCAGAAAAACGATTTAAGTATCACACACTTCTGGAACAAACAATGACGTTGTTTCTTTTGAAATTTTGGAATAACCTTTTTGTAATTAGCATCATGTTTGCCAATTTTATGTCTTATAATTAATATTAAAAACTCAATGTCACAACTAGCTACTCTCAATAAGATTTTAAAGCTTCCATCACACCTTATTTCGCCTGACAAACGATCAACGCCATCTTCATTCAAGTCACTTAAAATGTAACTCACCTACAACCTTCTTGGTCTTCTGTCTTTTGCCAAAATGACACATGCTGCCGCAGCGAGTACAACTTCCTCCANCTCACCTACAACCTTCTTGGTCTTCTGTCTTTTGCCAAAATGACACATGCTGCCGCAGCGAGTACAACTTCCTCCACAATTGACATCTTGCAGCGAACTGACGTTATGAAGCTACCATGTTATTAACAAAAGTAAATGTCAAACTGGGGTATTGTTACCAAAATTTGTTGCCAACATCTGTTACTAACAACGTGTTGGTAACATAAGTTATAAATATTTTTTGTTAACAGTCGGTGTAATGCGGCTTTATGTAAAAGAATACGAACGTAAAAAATTTGGTGTACAAAAACATTTTACACCCACTGTTTCTCTAGTTATTCGATTGTATCATGTTACATTAGTCAAATGGTTGATATATTATATAATAACTATGTATTCAATAAATCTGTATATTTGTGTTAGTAAATATATTGTCGCATTCATTACAGGATGTAATTCCTTTTTAGATAATTGATCTTAATTAATGGCAAATTGCAGTGACTTCAATTCGCTGACACACCCCACCCAACTCAGTTTTCAGTACGTATATATAAAACTACGTCGAAGACTTAATTATNTATATATAAAACTACGTCGAAGACTTAATTAGTTCTCGCTAATCCGATCGCAACTTAAGACGCACATATCCCAGTTAGGTGACTGGTGGATCAGCGATGGTGCTGAAGCAGGGCCTTTTCTGCGTAATAGCATTAAGTAAAGATTAACCTATAGTGAAATTCCCAAGATAGAGTTTCCGACCACAGGCAGGTAAGAATCTGTAGTCCGTGGTAAGAACCCGACATATCGCTGGTGCATTGTCGTGGCAGGTGCGTGGGGAAGTCGGTAGTGTTGCCACTGTGACATCTACCCTCTTTCTCACGCATACGCCATCTCTGTCACTTCCAGACCAAACTCCACAACAGTAGAACGTATTGTAAATATATGCTATTGTCATGAAGCTGGGACAGACTAGATGACAAACACCCAAGTAATTACCTCAAAGCGTATATGTCCGTTTACAAAAATATCACGGGTTCTCTAAAACGTTTGAATGTACAAAATGTAACATAAGGTACGCGTAAGTATTGGGAAATATTGAAACTTACTTAAACACAACTTTATAAAAAAAAAGCTGAAAGTGTGAGTTTAAATAAAGTATATATGTTATCACACGGTCTTTGTGTAGACTGCGTGTGTAGATCATCGAGAGTAGTTATCTCTTCCCTATCAAGTTCTTCTTGAGCTTCACTTGGTAAACCAAACACTATGTGGTTAATAAAAGATAATAAAGTACCTTTAGTTTCCACTTCCAGCCATAGTTTCTCTTTGGTAAGTGCATAATTGATTAAGGATCCTCCCAAATATTTGTAGTTAAAAGCTTTCCTAGCAATTGACCAGCCTTTATCAACAAAAACATTACGGAAAGAAATCTTTCAAACCTCCTAGGAAGCGGTTAGACCTATCTTTATCAGATTAGTTTCATACCAGTCTTTTGTCGAGCCCGTGACAAAGAAACATAAACCCTGGATTCTTAGTCTATCTGAACTTACCTGAAATCTATTGCATTCGTCTTGAAATCTACGTAACAATTCTGTAGGATTATATTGTCTTTTTTCAAATTCATGTAAAATGAATTTATTTTCAATGTTATGTAATTTTGTTTCGTCTTGGGTTGAATTTAGTTTCAACTGAAGCTCAAATCGCTTAATTCGATCTTATTATTCTATTTGTAGATGATCATGAGTTTTAGATCCCGGCACGGGAACGTATTCTTCTTATGGAAACAGGTATGGTCCTCTTCATTGAAATATACTGAATTAATATCATCGTCAATCTTTATAGCTAATGTTATATAACCATTCACCTTTTATTACAGCTGTTGCATTTTGTATAGGTTTCTTACTTGATAACGTAGAGTGAAGCTGCAGGTCTCTGTATTCTTCTGGTAATAAATACCATACCTCCTTATTAGTAGATATACACGAGATCACAATGTCATTCTCAGCTTGCTTCACAACTCGAACATAAAGTTTGGTCATATCCTTACTAGTTGACATCCTGTAATTTAATTTGTAAGTTTGTAGAACGTTATTTTATTCTATATAAAATAATTAAATTGCACGTTCATTCAACATAGTATAGAAACAAAGTAGTCGCAAGATAAACATGTGATAACAACATTGACAAATGAAGGGAAGGTTGCAGCGATGTTGCAGAGCGTCTATGGAGCTTGTAGCCCACCTTTACATATATATACATAGGAGCGTAGCCGGGTAAGGAGGGTGATGTTGGGACATATCCCCTCCCTCCTCAAAAAGTAAATACAACATTCAAAACCAAAATTTTAAACAAAAAAATTACAAGTTTTGTTTTTATATGAGAAATGCCAAATCCCCATTGAACATGGATGTTTATTGTATTTTGTAGTTCATTATCTGCATACAAAACTTATTAAACCATTGATTATAGTAAATTTAACTATAAATTTTAAATATTGTAGCTTTTGTTTTTTTTTCAGTCGTACGTACATGTGAGAACTGTACCGTGTTTTCCATACATAGCAGTGCCATTACTCATGTCATTTTTCATAAATTAATAGTACTCCTACTGAGAAACCTAAAACAATTCAGTTTTCAAGGGTAACGAGCAATCGTCGTGCGCTTGGACACACCACAAAGCGCCTACGTATAACATTTGATTGCAATTGTACCACTGCCCCATTGCCAATGGTTTTGCTTACCGCTTACAATTTTCTCTTAGCACTTTAGGTAACGTGTGGGTATGAACTGATGATTTAATTNCTCACCTACAACCTTCTTGGTCTTCTGTCTTTTGCCAAAATGACACATGCTGCCGCAGCGAGTACAACTTCCTCCATAATTGACATCTTGCAGCCAACTGACGTTATGAAGCCACCATGTTATTAACAAAAGTAAATGTCAAACTGGGGTAATGTTACCAAAATTTGTTGCCAACATCTGTTACTAACAACGTGTTGGTAACATAAGTTATAAAAATTTTTTGTTAACAGTCGGTGTAATGCGGCTTTATGTAAAAGAATACGAACGTAAAAAATTTGGCGTACAAAAACATTTTACACCCACTGTTTCTCTAGTTATTCGATTTTATCATGTTACATTAGTCAAATGGTTTATATATTATATAATAACTATGTATTCAATAAATATGTATATTTGTGTTAGTAAATATATTGTCGCATTCATTACAGTATGTAATTCCTTTTTAGATAATTGATCGTAATTAATGGCAAATTGCAGTGACTTCAATTCGCTGACACACCCCACCCAACTCAGTTTTCAGTACGTATATATAAAACTACGTCGAAGACTTAATTAGTTCTCGCTAATCCGATCGCAACTTAAGACGCACATATCCCAGTTAGGTGACTGGTGGATCAGCGATGGTGCTGAAGCAGGGCCTTTTCTGCGTAATAGCATTAAGTAAAGATTAACCTATAGTGAAATTCCCAAGATAGAGTTTCCGACCACAGGCAGGTAAGAATCTGTAGTCCGTGGTAAGAACCCCACATATCGCTGGTGCATTGTCGTGGCAGGTGTGTGGGGAAGTCGGCAGTGTTGCCACTGTGACATATACCCTCTTTCTCACGCATACGCCATCTCTGTCACTTCCAGACCAAACTCCACAACAGTAGAACGTATTGTAAATATATGCTATTGTCATGAAGCTGGGACAGACTAGATGACAAACACCCAAGTAATTACCTCAAAGCGTATATGTCCGTTTACAAAAATATCACGGGTTCTCTAAAACGTTTGAATGTACAAAATGTAACATAAGGTACGCGTAAGTATTGGGAAATATTGAAACTTACTTAAACACAACTTTATAAAAAAAAAGCTGAAAGTGTGAGTTTAAATAAAGTATATATGTTATCACACGGTCTTTGTGTAGACTGCGTGTGTAGATCATCGAGAGTAGTTATCTCTTCCCTATCAAGTTCTTCTTGAGCTTCACTTGGTAAACCAAACACTATGTGGTTGATAAAAGATAATAAAGTACCTTTAGTTTCCACTTCCAGCCATAGTTTCTCTTTGGTAAGTGCATAATTGATTAAGGATCCTCCCAAATATTTGTAGTTAAAAGCTTTCCTAACAATTGACCAGCCTTTATCAACAAAAACATTACGGAAAGAAATCTTTCAAACCTCCTAGGAAGCGGTTAGACCTATCTTTATCAAATTAGTTTCATACCAGTCTTTTGTCGAGCCCGTGACAAAGAAACATAAAGCCTGGATTCTTAGTCTATCTGAACTTACCTGAAATCGATTGCATTCGTCNAAATCTATTGCATTCGTCTTGAAATCTACGTAACAATTCTGTAGGATTATATTGTCTTTTTTCAAATTCATGTAAAATGAATTTATTTTCAATGTTATGTAATTTTGTTTCGTCTTGGGTTGAATTTAGTTTCAACTGAAGCTCAAATCGCTTAATTCGATCTTATTATTCTATTTGTAGATGATCATGAGTTTTAGATCCCGGCACGGGAACGTATTCTTCTTATGGAAACAGATATGGTCCTCTTCATTGAAATATACTGAATTAATATCATCGTCAATCTTTATAGCTATTGTTATATAACCATTCACCTTTTATTACAGCTGTTGCATTTTGTATAGGTTTCTTACTTGATAACGTAGAGTGAAGCTGCAGGTCTCTGTATTCTTCTGGTAATAAATACCATACCTCCTTATTAGTAGATATACACGAGATCACAATGTCATTCTCAGCTNGTATTCTTCTGGTAATAAATACCATACCTCCTTATTAGTAGATATACACGAGATCACAATGTCATTCTCAGCTTGCTTCACAACTCGAACATAAAGTTTGGTCATATCCTTACTAGTTGACATCCTGTAATTTAATTTGTAAGTTTGTTGAACGTAATTTTATTCTATATAAAATAATTAAATTACACATACACTCAACATAGTGAAGAAACAAAGTAGTAGCAAGATAAACATGTGATAGCAACATTGACAAATGAAGGGAAGGTTGCAGCGAGGTTGCAGAGCGTCTATGGAGCTTGTAGCCAACCTTTACATATATATACATAGGAGCGTAGCCGGGTAAGGAGGGTGATGTTGGGACATATCCCCTCCCTCCTCAAAAAGTAAATACAACATTCAAAACCAAAATTTTAAACCAAAAAATTACAAGTTTTGTTTTTATATGAGAAATGCCAAATCCCCCTTGAACATGGATGTTTATTGTATTTTGTAGTTCATTATCTGCCTACAAAACTTATTAAACCATTGATTATAGTAAATTTAACTATAAATTTTAAATATTGTAGCTTTCGTTTTTTTTTCCGTCGTACGTACATGTGAGAACTTTACCGTGTTTTCCATACATAGCAGTGCCATTACTCATGTCATTTTTCATATATTAATAGTACTCCTACTGAGAAACCTAAAACAATTCAGTTTTCAAGGGTAACGAGCAATCGTCGTGCGCTTGGACACACCACAAAGCGCCTACGTATAACATTTGATTGCAATTGTAACACTGCCCCATTGCGAATGGTTTTGCTTACCGCTTACAATTTTCTCTTAGCACTTTAGGTAACGTGTGGGTATGAACTGATGATTTAATTCTTCTCTTCTGCTATAAAAAGTGTTATGCCTTCTGTTGTGCACGTGGCTATAACCGAAGGTAGCATAAATTGTGTATCGTGCATTGTATGCTTAAACGACTCACCCTTGTCGCTGAATTTAGGCGCCGGTAACTACATACAACCCTTTTTAAATATCGGAATAAATGATTTACTCTTTTGAAAATATGATACATTATATACTCCTTATATCTTACTAACATATTAAAATTAACACTACTAAATGGTAGGGGAAAGCTAGTAAAGAAGAAAAAATACACACGATGAACGAATCTAAAATAAATTTACTACACTCATCGTTATGAAGATGATCTTACATGATATAACATATATTTCGTACATATAGTATAATGGTGCAAACGATAATTAAAAAAGTATTTCTTCTTTCAACAAAACATGGGGCACACAGAATATAAATACTATTAGAAAAATAAATTATAATTTTGTAAATTAGTAACAAAGTTAATACACACGGGTTCCCTGCTGTCACAAATAATTAAATTTTTTACATATTGTTCTAAAATTATTATGATTATCTATTTGCACGCTAGGAGACAACAAAAGTTCCAGCATACATTAAATTATTTTGACACAGTGAGGATATCTACAAATAATTTTTGTTCCTCTTGGTAACAACTGTACACTATGAACTGAGAAATTATTTTAATTGACTGTGTTTAAACTCACCTGCACACATTAATTTGTACATATTAATTTACCGTAGGCTGCGATGTATGAAGTAAAAATGGGTTTTAAAACAGGAACTTTAATGGTTGAATTATGTGTTAAGATGTGTGCAGGAGAAACAAAATTCGGTTACATCATGTAATGTTTCTAATTGGACTTAGCAGGCCGTGTGCGTTGTTGGGATTTCGTTAAACATTGAAGCAAAAATTTTTATATTTGATATCTTAAGTGAAACTTGTGAGGCGTCGATCACTCAGAACACAGCAGGTAGTGTCGTTGGTGGGAAACTGTTATTTACAATAATGGAAAATGTAAAAATAAAAAAATATTAAAATGTCGTTTGTGTGTGCACATGTTAACGATTATATTTGATCACAAAAAAGAACTTCTCAGATAGAAAATGTCGGCATTGAAGTATGATCAGCTTAAATATGGTTGTGATATACAAAGTTGTGTTAGGATCAGAGGTAACAATAACAGGCTTGCCACCTGTTTCCATTGTCAAGAATTAAGAATTAAAACATTACTGGAAATTGCAAATATAGTAGACGAGTTTCCGTATGACATATACGAGCTTACTGCATAGTTCTTAATGCATATATTTTTTATTGTAAACTTAGAGCGATTCGCACCGAGTCATTGCATTCAACCTATGTACAGTGTAGGAATAAATATATTTTGTAATTTAGTCTGAAGTTAAATATTGCAACTCTCTTTGTTACGTTTAGTTTTCATGCGTTCTTTGGTGTAATTACTGATAAAAGTTTCATTGTCATTATATTTTTGCACAGTTATGAGTTCAAGGTTTCAGTATAGAATATAAAATTGTGTGCTGTGTTTCACTCGTGTAAGTTTAGACAAACATTGCTGCAAGCTTTTCAGACAATAACAACTAACGCACATCATTATTATAAATATTGATCTTACAGAGACGGAAATTGTATTGTCGCTTGAAACCAAACATATGTTAGAGTTGAGCCTTGTACATGATCATCAATGTCCTTTTCCCGCAGTATGCGTAAGGTTTTCTGATTAATGAGATGCACACTCATACAGCGTTCGCAATCGTCTAAGAACGTTAATGTTATACATGTCTCGGGAAATGACATACGCACGTACACGGGGAAATGAATGTTTGTATGTCTCGCGCCCTTACATCCCATAGGTTTCTGTTTTGAAAAGCTACATACATTTAATTCATTGTTGTGATTTGTAATATTTCTTTTTCTAAATAGTTGTATGGAGACATAAAATTTCGAAAAAGGCCACTGAGAAAAGTTCTTAACAATAAATACTATTTAGCCTTTAATGACCTAGACGAACTTAGATAAACATAACAAGTTTTCTTCGTGATTGGTTCTAGACCTGGCGTGGCAATGAATTTAAAGCTTATTTGCAGGGCAGTGTGAACACTGCCAATTATTAACAAGGCAAGTTTATATCAAAATTTTAAAATGAATTTTTATGCATTCCATTATAATTGTTGCAATACCATTTATCACTAGTTTTCCACAAGTTGTAATAAAAAGTTATAGAGAACTGAGTTTACTACGTTAAAAACTTATTCATTCTTTTCTTGAAAAATGTCTGTGATTGATTAATAGCAACATTTTCATTGTCACGTGCTTCTTAGCTACAGCTCCTATGGGCTGATAATTTTAAATATATGCGGCTACGTTCCAGCACAGATTCAGTATTTGTTTACCGTCAAAATGTTTGTTCATTATATTATCAGCTGACTAGTTTTGTGACGGATGAAAGTAAGAATGCCTGTAAGAATATGTCAAGTATCGAGCAGATTGGAGTATGCTTTTATACCAAAGTGCATTCTTAGTTTAGGAAACAACATTAGTGACACTTGAATCGACAAATCAAACTGACAGACTATTTGTACGAACAGTCACTTTTGTAGTAGGTCACAACCCAAAACTATGAACACTGAGTCACATTGTAGACCTTCGTGCGTGTAACATATATTTCTAGACTAGTGAACAATCATGTCCTGTCAATTTCCTTTCACGTAAGAACTGAATGAAAACGCTACTTTGATGAATGACATCATTCAAGATTCATATCAAATTGGCAATTGTATGTGCCAACAGTACTCGTANCAAACGCTACTTTGATGAATGACATCATTCAAGATTCATATCAAATTGGCAATTGTATGTGCCAACAGTACTCGTATTTTATCATCAGCACCTAACTATAGTAAATTAATAAATTAGAATTAAAAACAATAACCACTACATATTTTTGAAAATTAATTTTCGCAGAGGTAAATAAAACCAACTTGTAGTTTATATCGCTGCAAATTCCAGCAAATACATAATTCTAGGACAGAAACTAAAGACAAACCAGGGTCGCCACTAGTGAATCATGAGTTGGGTATTCACAAATGCAACGAAACCTGATAACTCGCGTGAGACAGACTCGCATTTAGCAGGACTTGAAGGAACACTTGGGTGAGTCAAGGCCAGGGTGTTGACCTACATTTGCCGGCTGTGGAGCTGGCAACACCGCATGGGTGGCGAGGTATTACGACTGCTACCTCCCAGTCGAAAACACTAGCGCTCCTCTGCATCAGCCTAAGAACTAACAACAAATCTGGCCAGACACTTCTTATCCTATGGCCACTATAGTGCATATCTTTACTCAAGGGTAATAGCACGAGCTTGAGAAAGCAACTCGGTGACTGGCAGTCTGTTGCCAGCCGTGACTACCTGGCAATATCTGCAGCGATGACGTCATAGATATTGGCGGTGTGTAGCGGTGGAGCGAGAGAAGGGAGGTGACAAACGCGCGTGTTGCTGACCGCGGCGCGCCAATCACAGCCCGGAATTATTGATATGTTTGTGCGCCATCATGCGGCTGCCCACGAAGAAAGAGTCTCGACAATAAAAGGCTGCCAGCGCGGTGGCAGCATAGGAGCGAGGCTGATCGATACTCTCCTTCACACCCACGGCCAGTTGAAATGCGCGCCGAGCCGCTGGCCTGAGCCACGTGTCCTACCAAGTCCTCCAGCGTTACGGTGGCCACGTGACTTTCACTCGCTATTAGTCAGTGCGGTCCCGGAGGGCGTTCCTGTTCCCCCAGAACTTGCATCTTCTCGCCGCTTCACAATGAACCTCCATTCCCTATCACTCTTCAAGGAGGTTGCACGCCCCGGCTAGCGACACCGTCCCTCGGTGAGTGGTGCCCGCCCTAGGGCGCACACTGCATTCATGATTTTGTTTATAATTGCCGTCAGAATCCGACTTACACAGCTCGGTCGTGGTAAGCTTCAGAACTCGCAAGAGAAATGTGGCTATTACGTCAACTTACTATTAGTTTACCAGTGGTCAGATTATAGTAATGAGGAGACATTAAACCTTGTTATATTAACTTTTTGTTGGCATTAAAGGCGTAATCAGAGTTTAACATGAAGTAAGGGGATCCGTTTATAAAAGCCATAAATCTGCAACGTCCATACAATATCTGAAGACACACCGATCTTATGGGGGATGGTGCCGCACCACAGGCTTGCATTCGGCCGTCGTGCAACCTGTCGCAGGGCGATCTCACGCCGTGCTGGGTACAGACGGACATACCACTTTCCCTCCTCGTCACGCTCTTATAAAGTGTGTATTTTTGATTTGTTTCCAAAACTCGTCCTATTTTGCACGCGCAAGTTTTCACAGCTTGCATTGCTACAGATACCTTGAGTGTTTACCTTATTTTTTTTTTTTTTTTTGGCGAATGTCAAAAGAGTGTCAGAAGTTACGCCGGCAACATCATTCAGTTTCCTTGAATAATTGTCAGATGTATGTGTTCGCTACCTGTACTGCCTGAGAAGCAAAGGTTCCCAGCATAGCAATACATAAATGCAATGGAAATATTTTCGCTTCTTAAGCTGATGTTAAGACCGTGAAGCAATGAATTCTTACCATTATTACGGAGATTGTGTGGTCATCACGGCCTCATGTCAAACTTTTATAAATTAGTTTGTTTTATCCTGGTTAATTTACTATTTTGTCATACACTGCTAAAAATGGAAACTCCATAACCATACATGTTATACATTTGCAATATAATCAAGACTACCTACACTACGACATGCGCAATGCACGTGGTAGCGATGCTGCAGAAATGCCGTTGCAACACGTGATATAAGTGGCGCTTCAGGCCAGCGTCAGTTATGAAAATTGCCGCAGTACAGGCTGGGCAAGCAGAAGCCTGCGTGTTAAGGCTCCTGTGTACCTGAAGGTGTTTGCGTTTTCAAGGCCCAGCAGTGGAGGAGCGATAAAGGTGACACTAACATGCGTGTTTAGCGCCGCATCGCCCCTGTGCGAAAGACGCTGAACTGGCTTGTAGTATTTTATTCGTTGCGTTGTATTGTGTAAATTAGGAGTACGACTTCATTACATGCGATGTAAGTCCATAAATTTAACTAAAGTATGTTTTACTTTTCTTCTAGCTTTAAAGGAAACTTTGCAGGTAGGCTCTAAATATCAGATTTTTTTTTACTATTACATTTTTTTGACATAAATAATTATGAAAGCAAAACGATATTATCCAAGATTATTTGATNTGAGATTTTTTTTACTACTACATTTTTTTGACATAAATAATTATGAAAGCAAAACGATATTACCCAAGATTGTTTGATTTTACAAAGCCTTATTCCCAGCTAATTTAATAACTTAGACATGCGCATAGACATACACAAAAACAAAGATTTCACAGAAAACTATTTAGTTAATAATCGTCTTAAGAAGCGGATGAGTTTGAGTGAGTGAAGAGGATCAGGCGGCTCTTAACAGCACGTTTTGGCACTGCATAACGCTACGTCAAGATCCTGCTTTTTATATATCTCTCAGGCCAACGGTTTTCGAGAAAATAATACAAAATTTGTAAGAATGCAGTTGGTTTCCTGCCACATAAGTATAGAATTAACAATTAATAAAAGAAACGTTANACCACGTTTTGGCACTGCATAACGCTACGTCAAGATCCTGCTTTTTATATATCACTCAGGCCAACGGTTTTCGAGAAAAAATACAAAATTTGTAAGAATGCAGTTGGTTTCCTGCCACATAAGTATAGAATTAACAATTAATAAAAGAAACGTTATTAAAACCTACATATAAAAGTAGGTTTCCAACTGACTGACTCAGTCAATCACTCGCGCATTAAAGCACAGGCAAAATCACTGGACGAAATATCACGAAAGTTAGGGATGTCTCCCGTTAGGGTGCAGGCAGCTACGAAAAAAAAGATATTTTGAAATTGCACCACTTAAAGGATGAGAACGTGTAAAATATATTTTGGGCGGGTTCCCTGTAACTGATTCATCCTTTAAGACATCGATATGGTTTTTTCCTTCTAAAGTCACTATATTCACAGGCCTCAAACCTGTATCGTGATTTTTTTTAATTCAACCNTTAAATTGCACCACTTAAAGGATGAGAACGTGTAAAATATATTTTGGGCGGGTTCCCTGTAACTGATTCATCCTTTAAGACATTGATATGGTTTTTTCCTTCTAAAGTCACTATATTCACAGGCCTCAAACCTGTATCGTGATTTTTTTTAATTCAACGCCTTGGACGTAGAAAAGGTTAAAAATTGTTTTAGAGTACTCCTTAATACCTAATTAACCGGAAGGGATATCGCTGTGCTCTTAGTGTCAAAAAATAGGGTTTAAAANGCCTTGGACGTAGAAAAGGTTAAAAATTGTGTTAGAGTACTCCTTAATACCTAATTAACCGGAAGGGATATCGCTGTGCTCTTAGTGTCAAAAAATAGGGTTTAAAAATTGCCAAAAACAGAAATTAGCACTTTTTTTAAATTCAACCCCTAAGTGTTTGTAAAGGATAAAAAAATATTTTCGACGAGGCTTCAATATATAATTAATGGAGTAAAAAACTGTTACGCTTTTAGCTTCAAAATGTTGCCGATACAAATGCCAGAAAAACGTATTTCGGATTTTTTTAAATTAAACCTCTATGGGAGTAAAAGAGGTTCAATATATTATCTACGACACCTTAAAAGACCATTACTGTGGATAATATATCGTTATTCGCTTTACTTAAAAAAAACTACTTAAGCAAATGCGAAAAGTATTTTAGTATGTATGTAATGTATGTCCCTCCGTACANCAGAAATTAGCACTTTTTTTAAATTCAACCCTTAAGTGTTTGTAAAGGATAAAAAAATATTTTCGACGAGGCTTCAATATATAATTAATGGAGTAAAAAACTGTTACGCTTTTAGCTTCAAAATGTTGCCCATACAAATGCCAGAAAAACGTATTTCGGATTTTTTAAAATTAAACCTCTATGGGAGTAAAAGAGGTTCAATATATTATCTACGACACCTTAAAAGACCATTACTGTGGATAATATATCGTTATTTGCTTTACTTAAAAAAAACTACTTAAGCAAATGCGAAAAGTATTTTAGTATGTATGTAATGTATGTCCCTCCGTACAAATGCAGTATTTAGTAGTCATATCGAACTTTTATAGTTTTCGATAACGCTAGTACTTTTTCAATATGACGGAAATAAAAAAAATCTGTTAATCGTGTTATATTTTAGTAACTATTAAAGCCAAATTCAGCACATTGATAGTGCAAAATATAAGCATTGAAAATAGAGAGCAATATTGGTCTTCAATTTAATTTAGAGAGCAATGATGCTATTGGTCAGCCATTTGAGGAAAAGTGCAAATTTAAAAAGTAAAAAAGTCCAATACATCTCGGGAACGATTTAAACGATTTCATTCGAATTAGGTCCGTTGATAGTGAACGATATGTGTATTTAATTTAAAAACCTATATTGTTATTGTTGCATCACTTTGTAAAATAATACAATTTGAATAATTAAGCTTTTACATTATATCTAAGGAATTATGTAACCAATTTATACTAAATTTGGTACATTAGCAAAGCATGATGTATGCATGAAATTAAGAAACTGACAATGTGTTTAATACTCCATTTTGTAAGATACTGCACTATGAAAATTAAAGATTTTATGTTAAGTCTCGGTGAATAAACAACCGATTACTGCCATATTTCTCTTATAAGTAATACGACTGCAGACCATGCACATTAATGCAAATTAAATGGATAAGACACTTATTTTCAAAATGGTGGCAAAATATATATTTTAGGTACGTTTGCAATATCTACAATGCCCATTAACCAGTTTCGACCAAAATCGTTATGGTTGAAGTGTATTTTAGAAGCATGAGATTTTGTCAAAATAAAGCCCATTCTATCGTTTTTTTTTGCAAGATCGAGTCATGTTAAAATAAAAGTTATATGCCATATGTCTGGAAAAACGACCGATTCCTACTAACTTTGACAGCCAAATAATACTATCTATATATCACATCAACTGGCATTTTTTAGTGAGCCAGTCTATAAAATCATGGTTACATATACATTATAGACAACTACACTTTATATCTATGAAACTGTGAAAGTAATTCGAACTTAAATTTGTATGCTGTTAGTATCTATTTAAACATCAAATAAATACATAAACGTTTTTGTCAGCCGTTTTGGGAAGAAGCACTACATGAAACTGTACTCCATGTTAATTGATAAGACATAAGGAATTCGTCACACATATTACAAATAACAGCCATGTTAATATTTTAGGTAAATAAGTCATATGTCCCAAACATTTTCAACCAACTTTTATATGCAGCAGTGTCTATGACAGACATAGAATGTGCTAATAATGTAATGAAAAAGCAACACATGAGAACCTGCAGCTTTTATGTCTAATGCCTGGGACCAAAAAACCAATTCCCACCGAACTGTCCACATAATAAAGCTACAGTGGGCCATGTTTAAATCGTGTGTGAGATTATTTACAATATAGCAGACATGTAAACTATTTGCATATGTTTGTGATATCTATTATACAATATAACTGCTTTCAAATAAACTCAAAATGCTGGGAGCAGCCATTTATAGTATACTAGCTTTTACCCGCGGCTTCGCTCGAGTGGTTATTGTTACAAACTATTAGGGAGAAATAACGGTATTTGTTAGTAGACAGACACCTATCATAAACACAGAACAGAGCACTAAATATGTCATTTTTTGGTGCTAGAATCGCTTTTTTACATAGCCACTTATCATCATTTGTATTTATTTGTATATCTGGGTAAAAGCTAGCAATCAGTTCCGTATTGCTCTGCACCAAATTACTAAATCCCCCGGTAGTGTCACAAAGCCCTCGGCATCTGTTTCTAACCACCTATCTCCAATTTTCAATAGCGTATCAGTATAATGTCCNTTAGTGTCACAAAGCCCTCGGCATCTGTTTCTAACCACCTATCTCCAATTTTCAATAGCGTATCAGTATAATGTCCTGTATCAACGTCATTGTAGAGCTGCACTCTCATATTTGCCGTCAAGTTAACTTATTTGGCATTTCCCCATAAGCTTGTTGACTTGAGACAGGCTTTGATTTCATCTGCAGGTTTGTCGCTCTGAATCACTGGCAGAGTTTTCCGGAAGTCATCAGCCAGTAATTCAACCATTTCTCCAATAATTTCCGTATTGTTTTGTATATCCTGTAGCGTTCGGTTTAGGGACTCTATCGTTTATTTGTGTGAAATTGTGATTTNATTTCCGTATTGTTTTGTATATCCTGTAGCGTTCGGTTTAGGGACTCTATCGTTTATTTGTGTGAAATTGTGATTTGGTCCTACACTTACAACTTACATTGACGCAGTATTGTACCCCGAGTGCTATTTTTACAAAATTTGCTGATGTGTGACTCTTCCTGAGCAACATTCAGTGCCAACTTTAACACAGAATCCATGGTACGGCCCCGATCAGTAGAGTGGCNAATTCAGCACATTGATAGTGCAAAATATAAGCATTGAAAATAGAGAGCAATATTGGTCTTCAATTTAATTTAGAGACCAATGATGCTATTGGTCAGCCATTTGAGGAAAAGTGCAAATTTAAAAAGTAAAAAAATCCAATACATCTCCGGAACGATTTAAACGATTTAATTCGAATTAGGTCCGTTGACAGTGAACGATATGTGTATTTAATTTAAAAACCTATTTTGTTATTGTTGCATCACTTTGTAAAATAATACAATTTGAATAATTAAGCTTTTACATTATATCTAAGGAATTATGTAACCAATTTATACCAAATTTGGTACATTAGCAAAGCATGATGTATGCATGAAATTAAGAAACTGACAATGTGTTTAATACTCCATTTTGTAAGATACTGCACTATGAAAATTAAAGATTTTATGTTAAGTCTCGGTGAATAAACAACCGATTACTGCCATATTTCTCTTATAAGTAATACGACTGCAGACCATGTACATTAATGCAAATTAAATGGATAAGACACTTATTTTCAAAATGGTGGCAAAATATATATTTTAGGTACGTTTGCAATATCTACAATGCCCATTAACCAGTTTCGACCAAAATCGTTATGGTTGAAGTGTATTTTAGAAGCATGAGATTTTGTCAAAATAAAGCCCATTCTATCGTTTTTTTTTGCAAGATCGAGTCATGTTAAAATAAAAGTTATATGCCATATGTCTGGAAAAACGACCGATTCCTACTAACTTTGACAGCCAAATAATACTATCTATATATCACATCAACTGGCATTTTTTAGTGAGCCAGTCTATAAAANTACTAACTTTGACAGCCAAATAATACTATCTATATATCACATCAACTGGCATTTTTTAGTGAGCCAGTCTATAAAAATCATGGTTACATATACATTATAGACCACTACACTTTATATCTATGAAACTGTGAAAGTAATTCGAACTTAAATTTGTATGCTGTTAGTATCTATTTAAACATCAAATAAATACATAAACGTTTTGTCAGCCGTTTTGGGAAGAAGCACTACATGAAACTGTACTCCATGTTAATTGATAAGACATAAGGAATTCGTCACACATATTACAAATAACAGCCATGTTAATATTTTAGGTAAATAAGTCATATGTCCCAAACATTTTCAACCAACTTTTATATGCAGCAGTGTCTATGACAGACATAGAATGTGCTAATAATGTAATGAAAAAGCAACACATGAGAACCTGCAGCTTTTATGTCTAATGCCTGGGAAAAAAAACCAATTCCCACCGAACTGTCCACATAATTAAGCTACAGTGGGCCATGTTTAAATCGTGTGTGAGATTATTTACAATATAGCAGACATGTAAACTATTTGCATATGTTTGTGATATCTATTATAACATATAACTGCTTTCAAATAAACTCAAAATGCTGGGAGCAGCCATTTATAGTATACTAGCTTTTACCCGCGGCTTCGCTCGAGTGGTTATAGTTACAAACTTTTAGGGAGAAATAACGGTATTTGTTAGTAGACAGACACCTATCATAAACACAGAACAGAGCACTAAATATGTCATTTTTTGGTGCTAGAATCGCTTTTTTACATAGCCACTTATTATCATTTATATTTATTTGTAGATCTGGGTAAAAGCTAGCAATCAGTTCCGTATCGCTCTGCACCAAATTACTAAATCCCCCGTTAGTGTCACAAAGCCCTCGGCATCTGTTTCTAACCACCTATCTCCAATTTTCAATAGCGTATCAGTATAATGTCCTGTATCAACGTCATTGTAGAGCTGCACTCTCATATTTGCCGTCAAGTTAACTTATTTTGCATTTCCCCATAAGCTTGATGACTTGAGACAGGCTTTGATTTCATCTGCAGGTTTGTCGCTCTGAATCACTGGCAGAGTTTTCCGGAAGTCATCAGCCAGTAATTCAACCATTTCTCCAATAATTTCCGTATTGTTTTGTATATCCTGTAGCGTTCGGTTTAGGGACTCTATCGTTTATTTGTGTGAAATTGTGATTTCGTCCTACACTTACAACTTACATTGACGCAGTATTGTACCCCGAGTGCTATTTTTACAAAATTTGCTGATGGGTGACTCTTCCTGAGCAACATTCAGTGCCAACTTTAACACAGAATCCATGGTACGGCCCCGATCAGTAGAGTGGCGAATATGCCGAAGGAATCCATGGCTGTATCTATTTCTTTGTGTATTCTTATATGGACCAGATGTAAATTTAACAAAAATGTTTTTACTTTACACCAGGGGCATCTAGAAAGAAGAGTGCACCATTCCATGGCTCCACTTGACGTAACACTAGGTAAAACACGTGTATTTCTTCTGGTAATAACAGGGGCACCATTTCCGTCACTTGCTGCTGCAACGCTGGAACATCACAGTTTAAGTCTCGAACAATTTCGTCACCTAAGTCACTTTCGTCTGATCGTGGAGGGCTAATCATTCCAAATTTGCTTAACTTTTTCCCCACAATTGCCATTATTTGATCTTCAATTTTTGCAAGGGCTACATGGTTTCTTCTGCATAAAATAAACATCTAAAATAGCTACATGACCGCCATTTTGAAAATAAGTGTCTGACATTACTAAAACATGTCATTTTACAATACCTACCGCACTACTACCTATTTGACATATTATATAGGAATCGGAAATTGTTTCCAGAAATGAAAGAAAAACCTTATACATTCGTGTCACACTATCTAACAAAAACCTTATGTATTCGTGTTACACTATATAACAAAAACAGAGGACAAATGAAGCTCCATGTAGATACAATTTATATTTGATATATACTCAGCACACAAATTTAATTAATAATCTATTAAATATTTTTGAAGATATAGCAAACTATAATAAAGTATCTAGCTAGTTACCATTTTGAGAATAAGTGCCTGACATACTTGGAACGTATTTGTGCATAATAACTGTGGCAGTATTATTTGAATGAAATATTTGGTTAAAATCTGTCCATTGTTTCCCGATAAATTACACAAAAAAATAATTTATACATGTAGCGCTGTCTTACAAAATAGGCGACATGAATTTTGTTTTTTCATATATATGCAAGCGTACAAAATTTGGTTGCTATTGGTGAAATAGTATGGTAGTAATACCAAATATACATAAAATATTTCTATGACCACCATTTTGAAAATAATTACCAAATACAGTTTAAGTACTCATATTTATGTGGCCTATCAAAGTATATATTTTGTGCCAGATATGGCGAAAATTGGCTGAGAAGTTTCCAAGATATAATACAAAATATTCCTTTTTTTTTGTAGCACTATCATTCAAAATGTCCGACAAAAGTGGTTGTTCTTAGCTTATATGATGTTTGTAATACATACAANAATTGTTTCCAGAAATGAAAGAAAAACCTTATACATTCGTGTCACACTATCTAACAAAAACCTTATGTATTCGTGTCACACTATCCAACAAAAACAGAGGACAAAAGAAGCTCCATGTAGATACAATTTATATTTGATATATACTCAGCACACAAATTTAATTAATAATCTATTAAATATTTTTGAAGATATAGCAAACTATAATAAAGTATCTAGATAGTTACCATTTTGAGAATAAGTGCCTGACATACTTGGAACGTATTTGTGCATAATAACTGTGGCAGTATTATTTGAATGAAATATTTAGTTAAAATCTGTCCATTGTTTCCCGATAAATTACACAAAAAAATAATTTATACACGTAGCGCTGTCTTACAAAATAGCCGACATGAATTTTGTTTTTTCTTATATATGCAAGCGTACAAAATTTGGTTGCTATTGGTGAAATAGTATGGTAGTAATACCAAATATACATAAAATATTTCTATGACCACCATTTTGAAAATAATTACCAAATACAGTTTCAGTAGTCATATTTATGTGGTCTATCAAAGTATATATTTTGTGCCAGATATGGCGAAAATTGGCTGAGAAGTTTTCAAGATATAATACAAAATATTCCTTTTATTTGTAGCACTATCATTCAAAATGTCCGACAAAAGTGGTTGTTCTTAGCTTATATGATGTTTGTAATACATACAANATTTGTAGCACTATCATTCAAAATGTCCGACAAAAGTGGTTGTTCTTAGCTTATATGATGTTTGTAATACATACAATCAGCATATTAAATTTGGTTTAAATTAACAAAATGGCATGGCAGTTATACAAAATAAATTTAATATATTTGTATGGCCGCCATTTGGAAAATAAGTGCCTAATTAAGTTTAATTATTTATATTTGGTTCACCTATTAGAGGTTAATTTTTTTGCAAAAATTTAAATATTTGTTTAGTAATTTTTTGAGATATAAAATAAAAACTTCATTATAATTTATGTGTTGCTATCTTCCAAAATGGCAAAAAAAAGGGTGTTGTTTTGCTTATATAATGCTTGTAGTATATACAGTTAGCGTACGACATTTGGTCGAAATTAGTTAATGGATATGGTAGTTATAACAAATAAACCTAAAATATGTTTATGGCCGTCATTTTGAAAAGAAGTGACTAGTTCACGTACTGACATTTACCTGGCCAAACATACTAGCCAAATGAGACGAAAATCGGTTGATTAGTTTTCGATAAAAAATTTATTTTTTCGAAAATGGCGGAATAACCAAAATATTAACTATTGATTTTAATGCTTACAACCTGCTTTGCCAGTATACAATATTTGGGTAAATAGTTTGAATGGTTTCCGAAATATAGCATTTCGTCCTAAATTTAAAAATGGCCGCCATTTTGAAAGAAAGTGCCCGGCGTGGTTAAAAACTGTTAAAGTTACGCTTCTTTACTTAGTAATATATATGTTCCGAGTTTGGTGAAATTCTGTTCTCGCATTCGAAAATTGAGCGGGGTGGTGTGACACATGTACAGACTCCCAGAGCAATTCATACACACCCACATACACAACTGTCTGTGTATGCGTGTGTGTAGAAAAGCTGATGAGATCACTTTCCTGTGAAAGTGATCTCATAAGTTTTTCCTTCCCTTGGAAAGTTCACTATCACATATATATATATATATATATAGTTAAAATATGTATGATTAAAACTACAAAAAGACGGATGGACAACTTATTACAAATAGGAGAGACAACAAAAGCAAACCAAAAGAAATGACAACCCGACGATGAAAACGTTAACAAAACACAAGTGAATAACATTGGAAAAACAATATTTCCTATTGTTCAGCTGTGTCCACGGATATTGTTTTTCCACCGTTTTGTTCATTTGTGTTGTGTTTTCGTTTGCTTTGCTGTTGTTGTCTGTCCTGTTTAGTTCTAAGTTATCCGTCCGTATTTTTACTGTTTTAATTTTATATACACGAGTGTTTTCTATTTACAAGGAAACATCTTTTCTTAATATTTGTCTGTGGTGTAGTAAAAGGTTTTTTCGTTTTTTGGCCTTGCTGAGTTCTGTGCGAGTGCGACTTTTTTTTGTATCATGGTCAGTAGTTGACACAATCTTTTCATATTTACGTAATAAATGGAACTCACAATATCCATTAATCTTCAAGATAATTATTTTTTTTCATTCACTACGCATGTAAAATACAAAATTGCCTTAAAAGCCGTCGACAGAACTTAAAAAAGTTTGTAAATTTAGCTTTTAGGGGAAGGGGATGAGCTTTTCTTTGAAAAGGAATTAACTAGTGAAGTCATATGTTGACTAATTNTCTTTGAAAAGGAATTAACTAGTGAAGTCATATGTTAACTAATAAAAATTTTGTACCTATTTTAATAATATGATAATCGTTGTTACATTATATCGTGGTTTTGCTGTGTTCAAATAACTGTATTAAATGAATTTTAAATATAATTCAAATGGGTTTATATTGCCCGGTTTTAAACATTTAGACATTACGAATACTATAGCAATACTAAATAAACACTAACTAATTTAGGCACTAACATTTAATTTGGTAAATATGTTTGTAAATAGTTATAAGCATGAAAATTACTGCATTAATTTTTTCACTTGATTTAATTTTGCGCTACTATTCTGAACAAATTATACTGCATATAACGCTTGGCAAATTATGTCACTTTTATAACCAAACCCAGTTGAACAGAAAAATGTAATAGCGAAGTGGTTAAGGTAATATGAAAAACAGAAATTTTTACATGCAAGAAAAACAGTTGTAAATTTTCATTTTACACATCAGTCAATTTTGGAGTTAAAATTAAATTTGCATTCAAAACAGCAATGTAGTTTGAAATAATAAGTTCTAATATTCTTTGTTTTGTGGTTCTACAATCTGTTATTCGGGTTTCTTCGTAGGATATCAATTAAGTTCCAAGAAAATTCTTCTCCATTTTTAGGCTTTCGAGATAATGGAATTTCCACTAATGTTAATTAATAAAATTTTATAAGGTTTTCACATAAACTGTGTAAAGTTAAACAAATTTTCATTTTTCACACAAACGCTAACACTTTTATGAAACAAAGGCTTTGTAGTGGCCAAAAGTTGCATTAAAATGAAGGTAACTTTTTCATTCAACAAAAATTTATCAGCTTGAAGGACAAGACTATTTGACTGTTTTCACGATGCAGGAAGAGACAAGGCATTTAAATGATGCTTTGTATCGTGGTGTAGTGCTAGCAATTGTTTATTTGCTTTGAAACATTGCATAGGTATTGCAGGATTTGCTGATAACTTAAATAGCAGAACGAGATAGTTCTTAAGCAGCGAGATAGCTTCGCGTGGCATTATAAGCACTACAATGCCGAACATTTGAGCTGTCTCGGTGCTTCGAATGTGCAGATAACAGCTGCTCTATTTGGAAACAGCGGGACGCCTACTCATGTCGTGATACACGAACAGCAACATGTAGAGCAACAGTGCTCTGCACGAACATGAATCACTTGTAGTTAGACAGTCGCGTACATGCCAGGTGTCTACGTCTCTTGCCGGTTACTAGGTCACATACTTTTTGAGCAGAAATAAAATAACAAATTAAAAAAATTAATAGCTGTTCCGTTTTTATATCGAGGCTGGTATTTAACTTACATTAGTGGAAAACAATGAAAAACTCAGAATACAGAATGCCGCAAACTACTACTGAGAAATACATATATTTTCTTAATTAATGGGTATTCAGGGAACTTACTGAATCGGAAGAGCAGTTAAACTGCTTAGTTGGTGTTAGTGTATTTATACAGAATAGGGTGGAATTCGACAGAGAATCTTCGCGAGATAGCCCCTTAAGAAAAAACATGAAGGATAAATGCAGGGCACATTATAACTAAACAAAATTTTTAAGCGGAAAATAAGCCCTTGGGAACTAAGAATTTAATATGATTTTTGCAAAACATCGGGAACTAAATATTGTTCAGTTTAAGTTACAGTCCTCCGAACGTTGTTTTAGGTTATCGGTGTCTTTAACATAATCTTCTCCCCAGAAATCGGCAATGAGAAAAAGAGGGGTGGCCACACTTTTATTGTAGGCAACAGTTTTCCGGCTAGAATTAAGAAATTTGATACTGGGTTATTGATAAGTTTTCTATTTCTTGCGACTGTCCAGGACCCACCGAAATCAAATGCATACAATTGTTTGGCTGCAGGGAGAGAGTGCCTAACATGTAGGCAATATTACACAAACGCATGTGCAAAATGCAACACCAAGATGGACACATGTTATTGAAATGAACTTTATACCACAGATAACATGCATAACTATACACAATTGATAAGATTACAGACATGTGAATGATCTCTGACCATGAGAATTCAGTAAAGTATGAAGCACTAACGTGCTGCAGTCAGAGCACTAACCATCATGGCATGGAATAAAATAGGATTTGGATATGTTCCTGGGGATTCTACCTCCACGCGGTTTGTATGCTAGTCCACAAAGCATCAAGAGCGTGTGCTGGAGGACCGTGACGAAAAAGTCTCTGACCAACCATATCCCAGACATGTGTCCGTGCGTGTAGATGCACGACACAGTTGTGTGTTATAATGAACACCTGTGTGAAGCGCTGTGAACAGCGTAGCGCGCGCACTGGGTCGACACAAGGTGACGGCCGACACTCTTCTGGCGGGCGGTGACGTCACAAGGTGTGCTGAAGCAGAGTCGTGACCGAGCTGTGAGTCTGTCGTGAGTCGAGCCAGCCTGTGTGTGTCCGCTCGGCGGTACGGGCATTTACAGCTGCTGATGATTGGGTGTGTGGGTTGTGCGAACTGACGTGAGGTGTGATGTGTGAAGCCGCCAGGTTTACTTGTTTCGCATGCAACAGTGAACGAGTGGTGCTGCCGCAACGTACGAGTGCGTGATTTTTGTTTTGAAGACCAGATATAATGTGGGCTGTCATATAAGTGTGGGCTTCTAATATCGTTGTCCGGTAAACGATACTTGGGCTTCGATTACGTCAGGCTTATGGGTAGACAAGGATGAGCAGCTTTACCTATAGTGTGATGTATACAAGAACCCACGTAACAACTAGCGCCAGACTGATCTGTGTGTTTCTGTCACGGCGTACCTGAAGTGGAGCCTTACACCTCGACAATCAAACAAGAACTTACTTGTACTAATTAGCCTACTTTCTTATACATGGGTGCCAATAAGTATCAGTAAAGTTATTGTTAGCTAGGTAGGCATTGACGTCTCATTGACAGCAGTATTATTAGAGATTAAGCCAGTAATAGGTGAAACAGTACAAAGATAATTAAAATATACGAGTGACTTACCCGGTGTTCGAATTCAGAAAAACTCTTAAATTTAGCTAGCTTGCAATCAACTGGATCACGGAGGCAGAATTTGGAGCATAAACTGCGAATGTAATCAGTGTACTATTTTGAATGATAGGATTCACTAACAGGAAAAATTTATTCGGGCATCATTTNAAACTGCGAATGTAATCAGTGTACTATTTTGAATGATAGGATTCACTAACAGGAAAAATTTATTCGGGCATCATTTTTAAATAAGCGTCTGAGCCACTAAAACACATTTGTTTACATAGCCTACCATAACGCTAATTATGTAAAATATTTTATGAAATACGGTTGAATGGTCTCAGAGTTATGGCATAAAAGCTGTATTTTATTAAATGGGGTCATCTTACAAAATAACTTAAAAATAGGCTCCGTACATGATGTATGATGTAATAGATAATGTCAATATAAAAAGTGTCATTGATATTGTTAAATTGTAAAATAGTTATGCCAAACATATTAAAAGCATTATATGGCCACCATTTTTAAAATCATTGCCTGACCCTATTTAATCGTGCAAATATACTTGGCCTTATGTATGTGTGCAACATGTTGTGGAAATTAGTCTAAAATTTAAGATAATATAACAAAATGTTTAGTAAACTCACCGGACACTACTTTGCAAAAAAAAAAAAATTCAGCAACCGAGGATCTCTGCATGCAAATCTGTAGATTGGTCCCCGAAGATATGGCATAAAACCTCCATTGATCTTGTAATGATCTTCATAAATGTAGGGCAAACATATATATATATATATAAACATTCTATAATTGTCAAAGATACAATTTAAAAAGTTAAATTTAAATCTGTGAAATTATTTCGTATATATGGCACAATAAACTCTAATGTTTGTATACGCGCCATTCAAAAAAATTGGAGACTTACATAATTAAAACATATTAATTAATACAGCCTACCACAATACAACGTCTTCGCCAAATTTGAAAGAAGTACGTTAATTGTTTTCCGAGATACGGCATCAAAATATATTATTTCTTGTACGGCTATCTTACAAAATGATGGAGAAATAAGACGTTGCATAGACAATTTTCATGTATGTAACTGATCCTGTCAGCATACAAAGTTAAGTGGAAATTTGTTGTGCAGTTTCGTAGATATAAAATTCGGAACTTAAAAGTGTATATGGCGGCACATTTTTAAAATACGTATATGTGAGCCACTGAAACACATCAATTTACGTAGGCTGCCATAGTGTGGTTGTCGTTTGCCGAATTTGGTATAAAACGGTTGTTTATTCGGGGTTCACATAATTTATATTTTTTTTCAAGTGATACTCTTTTTACAAAATTGAGGACGAAAGAGATTTTGTGTGTCTAAATTTCGTGTAAATAAATAAAGCCGTCATAAAAACGTTCGTTGAATTAATTACATGGTTTCGATGATATAACATACAGAACTAAAATAGCTAAATATCCGCCATTTTAAAAATAAGTATCTTACATATATCAACCAAATAAATTAACATAACCTAACACAGCGATACTTGTTTGCCGTATTTGGTAGGAATCGGAAAATAGTTTCCCATGATATGGCATTAAAAACTTTATTTATTTGTGTGGCACTTTCTTAAAAAAACGAAGTACAAAATATTCTCCTTTATAAACATTAGATGTTTTATATATAAACCACAAGCATACGAAATTTAGTAGGAATTGATTAAATGTTTTCGATGATATAGCATATTACGCTAAAATATGTAGATGGCCGCCGTTTGGAAAGTAAATGTCTTTTTTTATAATTGAAAAATGTTTGTACATACCAACTGTGACAGTACTACTTCATTGCAAAATCGGTCAGTTTTTTTCGAGAAATTACACAATAACTAAATCAATCCATGTTACTCTATCTTACAAAATGCGGACAAAATTTTGTTTTGCTTATTTGATGTTTGTAACACATTATATTAGAGCACAAAATTTGGTTTAAATAGGTTAAATTGTATGGTTGTAGTACCATATATACATAAAATAATAAATTGGCCACCAATTTGATAATTAATGCATAAAAAATTTTAATTACTCTTATTTACCAGGCCTATCAAAGTATTTCTTGCACTCAATCTTTGACGAAAATTGGTTAAGTTGTTTTCAAGATATTACATAATTTTTATTTCATTTGTACTAGCTTTCAAAATGGTGGACAACAGTGGTTGTTGTCAGGCTTATATAATTCATATAGTAGATAATGTCAACATAAAAAATTTGGTTGAAATTGGTGAAACGGTATGGTAGTAATTCAAAATTAAACTAATATATTTGTGTTGCCACAATTTTGAAAATAAGTTTCAAATTAAGTTTAGTAACTTAAGTTTATCCCACCAATCATAGTATTACTTATGTGCCAAGTGCGGGCGAAAATAAGTTGAGCAGTTTTAGAGATATAATGTAAACTTTTTATTTTTTTATGTGCCTCTATCTTCCAAAATGGCTGATAAACAGCCATATTTGCCTCTGAATTTTATAATTATATCTTGCGCTGTCCGCGAACAAAATTTATTTGTAATCGTTTTGAATGGTTTCCGAGATATGACATATTACCCTAAATTATACAATGGCCGCCATTTTCAAAGTAAGTGCCTGGCGTGGTCAAATACTATAAATGTCAGGTTTAACTTCTTAGTACTGTATGTGTGCCGAGTTGTGTGAAATTCGGTTCACGCATTCGAAAATTGGAGGAGGAACACACACACAGACACGCATAAAGGAAACTGATCTCATAAGCCTTTCTTTCCTTCGGAAATTAGGTTATAAATAGGACGTAATTCTTTGGTATAGGACTGATGAATTTTACAAATTAAATGAGGGTCGAGTAGGTAATTGATCGTGAAAACACAACGGGGAAAAATAAATTGCAGAATGAAGTGGTTTTTACTTTACCAAAAAAGTTAATAAAAAATATGGCAGTAAATTTATACGTAACTAAGTGTTAAAATTATAATTTCTTAAGAGGACGTCAATGGACATTATTTGAAATTGAACCGAGCACTGTCTGTGTTTTAGAGTGCAAAGTTTAAAGTCAGAAGTAACAGAACTTGTGTATTATTGTTAACAATTCACCTCTTAAGTTTGGTTACATATTAAATTTATTTTGGTGGCAGGATGGTGTGCAGTGATTTTATTACAACTTCGTGTTGAAAAGTGGCCTGCGGACACCGCGAATGATAAATTGATATATTGGAACGAATATCTAATGCAGTAAAATTTTTTTTTGCAGTTTACTTTTTTTTGCGTGCATGTTTCAACTTACTTTACTCCTCGAGGAACGATGAATACGCACGTTATTGAATGCTTGGCACCACTGCGTGGCTATAACGAGTCAATACAAAAATATCCGTGAAATTACGGCAGTACGAAGTCTGACGCCAACGATGGATGTCTATCGACGAAAACGTGTCGTGTTTACTTACGCTGTGTTCAAAAGTATATATTTCGAAACGAAATATATCTACGACATTAGATACATCCTTTTGTCGGAGTAATTTTTTTAATGTCGTTTGCAGATTTTCGAGAAAATTCAAATAAGTGTTCCAATTACTTCGTCGTTCGACGAGCTTGTGGGTATAATCATAGACGAGACTGTCACAAGACACTTGTATGAGACTTTCCACATCACCACTAGAAATGATAGCCGTAACTCTCAGCTAAGTGAAGTGTATTAATTAGTCAAGTTATGTTAGTAGTTATCAGCAGCCAATTGATACATTTGATAAAGGTCGAAACATTGACGTCGCTTAAAGAATTTAGTAAACAAGACAATTTATATTAAAACGTAAATTGACAAAATAGAATTAACAAACAATAAGACACAAAACTACAAGTTGAGAAGTGATACATAAAGAANGACATTATTTCGTATATATGGCACAATAAACTCTAATGTTTGTATACGCGCCATTCAAAAAAATTGGAGACTTACAAAATTAAAACATATTAATTAATACAGCCTACCACAATACAACGTCTTCGCCAAATTTGAAAGAAGTACGTTAATTGTTTTCCGAGATACGGCATCAAAATATATTATTTCTTGTACGGCTATCTTACAAAATGATGGAGAAATAAGACGTTGCATAGGCAATTTTCATGTATGTAACTGATCCTGTCAGCATACAAAGTTAAGTGGAAATTTGTTGTGCAGTTTCGTAGATATAAAATTCGGAACTTAAAAGTGTATATGGCGGCACATTTGTAAAATACGTATATGTGACCCACTGAAACACATCAATTTACGTAGGCTGCCATAGTGTGGTTGTTGTTTGCCGAATTTGGTATAAAACGGTTGTTTATTCGGGTTCACATAATTTCTATTTTTTTTTTCAAGTGATACTCTTTTTACAAAATTGAGGACGAAAGAGATTTTGTGTGTCTAAATTTCGTGTAAATAAATAAAGCCGTCATAAAAACGTTCGTTGAATTAATTACATGGTTTCGATGATATAACATACAGAACTAAAATAGCTAAATATCCGCCATTTTAAAAATAAGTATCTTACATATATCAACCAAATAAATTAACATAACCTATCACAGCGATACTTGTTTGCCGTATTTGGTAGGAATCGGAAAATAGTTTCCCATGATATGGCATTAAAAACTTTATTTATTTGTGTGGCACTTTCTTAAAAAAACGAAGTACAAAATATTCTCCTTTATAAACATTAGATGTTTTATATATAAACCACAAGCATACGAAATTTAGTAGGAATTGATTAAATGTTTTCGATGATATAGCATATTACGCTAAAATATGTAGATGGCCGCCGTTTGGAAAGTAAATGTCTTTAATAATTGAAAAATGTTTGTACATACCAACTGTGACAGTACTACTTCATTGCAAAATCGGTCAGTTTTTTTCGAGAAATTACACAATAACTAAATCAATCCATGTTACTCTATCTTACAAAATGCGGACAAAACTTTGTTTTGCGTATTTGATGTTTGTAACACATTATATTAGAGCACAAAATTTGGTTTAAATAGGTTAAATTGTATGGTTGTAGTACCATATATACATAAAATAATAAAATGGCCACCAATTTAATAATTAATGCATAAAAAATTTTTATTACTCTTATTTACCAGGCCTATCAAAGTATTTCTTGCCCTCAATCTTTGACGAAAATTGGTTAAGTTGTTTTCAAGATATTACATAATTTTTATTTCATTTGTACTAGCTTTCAAAATGGTGGACAACAGTGGTTGTTGTCAGGCTTATATAATTCATATAGTAGATAATGTCAACATAAAAAATTTGGTTGAAATTGGTGAAACGGTATGGTAGTAATTCAAAATAAAACTAATATATTTGTGTTGCCACAATTTTGAAAATTAGTTTCAAATTAAGTTTAGTAACTTAAGTTTATCCCGCCAATCATACTATTACTTATGTGCCAAGTGCGGGCGAAAATAAGTTGAGCAGTTTTAGAGATATAATGTAAACTTTTTATTTTTTTATGTGCCTCTATCTTCCAAAATGGCTGATAAACAGCCATATTTGCCTCTGAATTTTATAATTATATCTTGCGCTGTCCGCGAACAAAATTTATTTGTAATCGTTTTGAATGGTTTCCGAGATATGACATATTACCCTAAATTATACAATGGCCGCCATTTTCAAAGTAAGTGCCTGGCGTGGTCAAATACTATAAATGTCAGGTTTAACTTCTTAGTACTGTATGTGTGCCGAGTTGTGTGAAATTCGGTTCACGCATTCGAAAATTGGAGGAGGAACACACACACACCTGCGCAGACCCACACAGACACACCTGCGCAGACCCACACAGACACATTCACACACTCATACACGCATAAAGGAAACTGATCTCATAAGCCTTTCTTTCCTTCGCAAATTATGTTATAAATAGGACGTAATTCTTTGGTATAGGACTGATGAATTTTACAAATTAAATGAGGGTCGAGTAGGTAATTGATCGTGAAAACACAACGGGGAAAAATAAATTGCAGAATGAAGTGGTTTTTACTTTACCAAAAAAGTAAATAAAAAATATGGCAGTAAATTTATACGTAACTGAGTGTTAAAATTATAATTTCTTAAGAGGACGTCAATGGACATTATTTGAAATTGAACCGAGCACTGTCTGTGTTTNAAGTGTTAAAATTATAATTTCTTAAGAGGACGTCAATGGACATTATTTGAAATTGAACCGAGCACTGTCTGTGTTTTAGAGTGCAAAGTTTAAAGTCAGAAGTAACAGAACTTGTGTATTATTGTTAACAATTCACCTCTTAAGTTTGGTTACATATTAAATTTATTTTGGTGGCAGGATGGTGTGCAGTGATTTTATTACAACTTCGTGTTGAAAAGTGGCCTGCGGACACCGCGAATGATAAATTGATATATTGGAACGAATATCTAATGCAGTAAAATTTTTTTTTGCAGTTTACTTTTTTTTGCGTGCATGTTTCAACTTACTTTACTCCTCGAGGAACGATGAATACGCACGTTATTGAATGCTTGGCACCACTGCGTGGCTATAACGAGTCAATACAAAAATATCCGTGAAATTACGGCAGTACGAAGTCTGACGCCAACGATGGATGTCTATCGACGAAAACGTGTCGTGTTTACTTACGTTGTATTCAAAAGTATATATTTCGAAACGAAATATATCTACGACATTAGATACATCCTTTTGTCGGAGTAATTTTTTTAATGTCGTTTGCAGATTTTCGAGAAAATTCAAATAAGTGTTCCAATTACTTCGTCGTTCGACGAGCTTGTGGGTATAATCATAGACGAGACTGTCACAAGACACTTGTATGAGACTTTCCACATCACCACTAGAAATGATAGCCGTAACTCTCAGCTAAGTGAAGTGTATTAATNAGACACTTGTATGAGACTTTCCACATCACCACTAGAAATGATAGCCGTAACTCTCAGCTAAGTGAAGTGTATTAATAAGTCAAGTTATGTTAGTAGTTATCAGTAGCCAATTGATACATTTGATAAAGGTCGAAACATTGACGTCGCTTAAAGAATTTAGTAAACAAAACAATTAATATTGAAACGTAAATTGACAAAATAGAATTAACAAACAATAAGACACAAAACTACAAGTTGAGAAGTGATACATAAAGAANGAAACGTAAATTGACAAAATAGAATTAACAAACAATAAGACACAAAACTACAAGTTGAGAAGTGATACATAAAGAATATAATAATATTTATCGTTCAATAAGTCCAGACGTTCGCCAAACGGCTGGTTGTCTACAGATGTGACAGAAGAGCCAGATGGAGATACTGGTGTTCAATTATCACCAGAGTGTGCTGTTTGAGAATAAGGACGGTTTCGGAGTTAGTTCAGTGAGTGGAATACTGTTCGAATTGATTTATATGTGAATAGTAGAAAAGGTGTGGTGTTGGTGTAACCTGTGGAGAAGAATGGTGAGTGTGACCTTGACGATCGCAGTTGGAAGGATGAGGTTATGGATACATTGGACAGGATTCATTTAAAGGGGTGTGATGTGGAATGTTAGGTAGATATCTATAATTCTGCGGAGTTGAGGACATACGCATCCTCTTGATCGTATTGAAAATTTTACAAAGATAGCTTNTAGATATCCATAATTCTGCGGAGTTGAGGACATACGCATCCTCTTGATCGTATTGAAAATTTTACAAAGATAGCTTCTCGTTTTCTGTGAAATACCTGATAGAAGAAAGAATATTTTATAAGAACGATCTACCTGCATTAGGTTCTGGCACGNATCGTTTTCTGTGAAATACCTGATAGAAGAAAGAATATTTTATAAGAACGATCTACCTGCATTAGGTTCTGGCACGGCTGCGAGAACTGAATAGGGAAAAGGAGTATTTATAAATTGTATCAAAGAGGACTCGATATTAGGTTTACACTCCTTCAAGATGTCTGATCGTAGTATTGAGGTTTTCCGTACCCGTTGACTGTGTTGGATACTACCGTGGTTATTGCTCTGTTCGCACGCGATCCTAGTCACCGCCGTTGCCACCTGAGTTGGACTGAGTTTCTGTGGTGGTACCTGCACTTTGTAGAATGGATAACTGCCAAGCATAAAGATACCGCTTACCAGAGGCAGCTGCATCTCATCTTTAAACTTTTGATATAACTGTCCTCGATATTTCTCCACTTTTTAATCAATTTGTTGCCTGAAAATAAATTNTCATCTTTAAACTTTTGATATAACTGTCCTCGATATTTCTCCACTTTTTAATCAATTTGTTGCCTGAAAATAAATTCAAATTATACATTTGAAGAAACAGATTTATTCACTGTACAAGAAAAAGGTAGTAGTAATTTCGATAGGAACATACATTAGAAAAAATGTATGGAAGCAGTACGTATATTGATTCATTGTTGAGGAGTACCTGTGTTGACTGGGCTATTTATTGTTTGTGTATTCATGTGTACTGTTCATCCTTTTATTATAGCTACATGGGAATTGTATGCTATCAGATTTATTTACACCTGACCTACAGAATCAGACACACGACAGTTGGAAGAATTATGAGACTAGTGTGCAGCTCTATTTAGGAATGTTTCCGTGCAGAATGATTTCCTGAGTTAACTAAAGAACGGTGGAAAGAAATTTCTGAAGTTTTTTAAAAACATTGCCAGTTTTCCAAATTCTTATGAGCCATCGATGGTAAACATGTGGGAAATAATAAAAACCAAGGACGTGTGGGTATCACTTTTACAATTATAAGATATATTTTTCTGTTGTCTTGCTACCTATTGCCAACGCAAGTTACAAGTTCATTTAACATTGTGGAAGTTGGTACGTTCGGAAAGGAATCTGACAGTACTTTCTTTTAAAAACTCCCTTTTAGAGGCAGCTTGAAAATAATGATCTGAATGTCCCAAGAGGGTAACAACTCCCAGGTACTGTAGGCAGAGGTACAAACATGCCCTATACATTTATTGGCCATGGTGCTTTTTTTCTTTCCCCCAATATAATGAGGCCTTTTAGCGGTCATCTTTTGTATTACAAGAAAAGAATTTTCAAATGACCGATTGTAACGTGCTCGGAGGATTGTTGAAAGATCTTTTGGGATACTCTGTAATAAAGGGAAAAATTTTCACAAGGCTATTAATGTTTAGATTTATCCATTATAATGGTAAATACTTGTTGTGCTTTCCATAATTTTGTACAAGCTAGAGATGGGTTTCAACATTCAAGATATAATGAGTTTAGAAGGTCTAATTGATATCGGACCAGACAACTCAGGTCCCACAAAAGGTTATCATCTGTCCATTCTGACAATAAATAAGTTGGCTGCTTATTTTGTATCATACGTTGGCTGCGACCCTTGGTAAACAAATTATATTTTAGTGTCTTTATGCCATATTAATACAATTAAGGGTTCTGTTTGAATCTCTTTTTTGCGAACACTGTACTGTATATTAGCATTGCAAACTTATATATTATACATAGGCTACATGTGTTATAGTGCACTTTCACATATCGTTTTTGTCTTTGTCGTCGTCATAGACGAATCGTTTACTGAAGACTCGGCAAACACTAATCCAAGTTACTTTTCTTTGTTCTGTGATGGTAGCTCTCGTCAGCAGTATTCCATATTTTAGGATGCGTATTTATTTCCAGTGGAAACAATTTTTTATTGATCTCATGACCATTTCCCGCTGTTATGTCTTCTCGTTTCGTGCTTCACCTAAAAAAATTAGGCCAATTTTATTACATTGACTGTACATAGTCAATGTAATTTATTTCTCATTCGAAAACACTAACATTACAAACTATAGTAATAAAACTCAGACTCCCACTTAAACAATGTTAAAGATATTGTTCATCATTAAATACAATCAAATTAATTATGAAGGTCGGTTTTACAAACTGTCCGTCAATAATTGCCCAAACTGTACAAATAATGATTTGAAAGGAAAATGCTCACCGCATTGACGGCATAGGATGTGTTGTGTGCAGAAGACTAAGGCACTGAAGGCTGGACGAGCGTGTCTAGGGGCGCCGCGGCGCTAAACGACACCCGGCGTGACCAGAAGAGAAGCTTCCTTTTAATGCGTGGTGCGGCGAATCGACGCGTTACATGTTGATGCTGATATTGTTGCGTTGTTGCATATGTGGTGGTTGAATTTAACATTGTAAAATACTATCCTGGTTCTCGGCCGCCCTTTCACTAGGAAGACCCGTTAAAGTGATCATATTCGCGATTATGAAAGCCCAAACAATGACCCGCCTTCGTATATTAATAAGGGCAAACGTATCCGAAACAGCGAAATAACGTGGTGAGTCTTTCTTTATAAGATGATGATCAATAACGTATCACGTGTACACAACAATACATAACCGAAATCTAAGGAAATACGTTGCTAAATGGCAGAGAGCGGCATTCAACGCTAAGTAACACTCGAGTACGTGCCATGACTTTCGTTCTAGGAAGGACAGCCGATAATTCATGGAAGTGTCCAAAAGGTAACCAAGTTGAAATGTAAGACTTAAACGCTCAAATCGCTTCTCCTGCCGACCGCCCACTGACGCTCGGCGTGGGGAGACGAGACAAGGCACCGACGTCGACGCCCGGTTGCTTCTCCTCCGACGTCGTGCCACCTCGCCTCATTGTAGTGAGCGGGCGTCCATTTAAATACATGCAAGTTTCCCTGGCGGAGAAATTCGCCACGTCTTCGTCACGCCTTAGTACAGAAGTCGCCGTAGTTATGTTTGCAATATAAAATTAGATATAATGTATCGCAAACCTAAATTATGGTGCCACAGTGGCTCCGTACATTTAATACCGGATGTGTGCACCAGGCCTAATTCATACACTCTCTCATTGCTTTGCATTTTGAAGTTTTGTTTCATTCCTCTTGAAGAAAAGCATTGAGTAGCGGTGCAAGCAGGTATGCCTTAACAGAAGAATAATAGAAAACGAATTATTTAAACAACTGATATTCCACNTGAGTAGCGGTGCAAACAGGTATGCCTTAACAGAAGAATAATAGAAAACGAATTATTTAAACAACTGATATTCCACAAATTTTTCCAGAGCTGCCATTCCCACAATTCACGTGCGTGTATGTCTAACGAGTTACGTATGTTACAATATTCATCCTTCCGGAAGGTTGGTAAAATGTCAGGTGGCAAATGTTATAATTCGATATTCAGTTTAATNTTGGTAAAATGTCAGGTGGCAAATGTTATAATTCGATATTCAGTTTAATCGTTTTGCCAAAGCAAGCTCGGTTCAAGCCAGTTGGACGATAACAATTGTGTCTAACAATAGTGAGCAGAGAGTGAAGAGGTTTGGGCGGCCCTTAACAATGTTGCCTCGAGAGCATACGACGTGAGTATGGAGCAGCACCAGAATGCAAGGGCGGGGTAAACCGAATATCTCTGAGAAAACTATCGTATAAGCGGCATCATCTGACACGATTCCCGCGCGCGAAAATCCGGGAGCGAGCCTACAGGTAATCGAGCGAGCGCTGTACCCGCTGCGCCACCTCGGCCGCCGTTAGATGAGCGCTGTACCCGCTGCACCATCTCGGCCGCCGTTAGATGAGCGCTGTACCCGCTGCGCCACCTCGGCCGCCGTTAGATGAGCGCTGTACCCGCTGCGCCACCTCGGCCGCCGTTAGATGAGCGTACCCTCTGCGCCACCTCGGCCGCCGTTATACGAGCGCTGTACTCGCTGCGCCACCTCGGCCGCCGTTAGATGAGCGCTGAACCCGCTGAGCCACCTCGGCCGCAGTTAGATGAGCGCTGTACCCGCTGCGCCACCTCGGCCGCCTTTAGATGAGCGCTGTACCCGCTGCGCCACCTCGGCCACCGTTAGAATAGCGCTGTAGCCGCTGCGCCACGCGAGTGCGGCCAGGTAGTGCGCATCTCGGCGCCGAAGATGTGCTAGAAAATGACGAGCACGCGTGTTTATCAAGCAATACTGATTTCATTTTTTGCGAAATGGCGAGGATGGCAGAAGGGTTGGTTGGAGAGGAGAGTGCGTGTTATCGACCGGCAGGGGAGTGGTTGGAAAGGACGGGCGTTTTAGGGGTGGCTACGGTGGCGCCGCCGCGGCAGACGGCAGCGGAGAGCTCGAGTGAGAGCTTCGCGGCCGGCCGAGGGTGTTCGCCCCAGTGTCGTGTGCTAGTGCCGCGCAGCGCGAGTGCGCGCTCCACATCCGTCATGGGGCTCGGCCAGTTACACAGGTCAGTCTGCCTGCACCACAAGTTCATGCTGCTGCAAATAACTATACTTTCCTACTTCCGTTCTCATTTGTAATGCACTAAGTATTCTCTATGTTAGTGCCACTAACAATACTTAAGATTTCCTTTTGGCTTCGTTAAAACAAAAAAATTATATTTAATAAATATAAAGAAAATCATGCAATTAATTTATTTGGTGGTTGTATTATTCATACCAGAGTTAACATTTAAAAATTAAAATAAAATTAAACATTGAATGAAGTGAGTATCTAGCGGCGTACAAATAATGAGCAACTAAATAATTTTCATGTGCTTAAAATAATTTCCAAAATAATGTTTCGGAGACCATTTTAAAAGTCATAGGACATGTTATTTAAAATTTTTGTCAGTTATATAAAAATATAGTTTCAAAACGAAGTACAGAATGACAAAATACCTCGACGTAATCTGTTGTATTATGTTAGGTTTCGACCGATTATATCACAAATGCCTTCACTGCAAAAAACGCTGAAAGAAATAGCTGGAAATGTATGCACGTTTCAATGAAACAGTTGGTACAACAAGTGTTGATGAAGATGTGCGCAGTGGTAGTTGCCGGTTTGTGGCACGTCATTCCTACACACTAGCCTTGGTGCCGTCAACATGGGTTACTAGGACACTGGCACGGCAACCGGCTACTCTGCACCCACCTTACTTTGTGCGTCGCCTACAACGTAGCATTTCTGCCCTCGTAACATCATTTCAACTTTGTGCTATTTAGCACTTCAATAAATTGTGGAACTTCCATCTAAATTGCAGCAGTATCAAACAACCGACTCCAACCGAGACTAAAGGTTTTATGTTTGCGTAAAGTTGGAAGGCCGCGCTCGTATATCTATTCAACTGTGTTGTCAACTTGAAAATAACAGAACGCACGAAACGCCAAATTTGGTTAACGTAGGTTCAGGCAAGTAAGAAAGGTATTTTCGTTTTCATTCCGTCAAACGGAACGGTAATAGTGACGTATTTTGTGTGACACAATTCGCGAACTGTGGCGGAACAGAGTTTGCATAAAATAAGCTATTTCACATTTTTACACACTGAGCTTGGCTACATTAACTAAACTGAGAATGCGTGTGCATAGCAAATATTTCCGAATACACTGTCTTTTTACCCGCCAATTCACAGCAGCGTACTGTAGTTTCATTTACTCAAGTCTAACCCTGTAAACACTTCCCCCACCACCACAGTTTCCTAAATTTTAATGTCCCATGGTTACTAAAGATACACTGCGGTTTTACAACATGTGCCACAAATTATCTCGACACAGCGTCAGAGCATGGACATAAATTAGCGTTAAACACGTTTATTTACGTCTCTAAACATGTGTTAAAAAATAGAAAACAATAGTACCAAAACAAGAGCAACTAATTCCACAAATTTCGAAAATTCCTTTAAGCTATTTTAAATACTTTAGGCTGTTCACGTTAAAGTGATCCCTTTTGAGGCACTAGTACATTTTTCGTATCAGTCATTCCATATTATTTAACCAACATTTAAAAATAAATTTTACAATATAAGTAATAATAACAGTGTGAATGTTCCATTGCAATCGGAAGATAACGTCTAAGGCTAAAATAAATTGTATTTATTGATTATTATTACGAAAGAGGGCGTTAAAATGTCCTCACTTTACCGTGATTAGCCTATATATTATAATACGTTGCAAGATGATATACTAAAGGAAATCTTCTGAATGCAAAACAGTTCAGACAGAAATACGTCTTAATTATTCTTATACTTTGCAGGTTGTTACGAGTATCCCAGAAGTATCTGCTAGCGAAGTAAGTTCTTGCTTAAAACAGCTGAACGGGGGCTGCCCGCAGTGAAATAAGTTTCCTGCAACTGTGCGTGTGAACCTACATTAGTAAGTTGCACACATTACAGTTCGGTGGGATTTTCTCACTCTTAAAGAGGAAAAAAATTATAAAATAATTTAAAATTCTTGCACAACTAGTTTAATGTCGTGTCATCATAAGCAACTTTACAACAAGTGTTAAAAATGGTGGCCTCAAACCTCATTGCAACAATTATTTCGGTGTATTAAAGACGGCCGGTGTCTCTTGAACCTTGTCACAGGCAGCCATAACCTTGGCTAACATATCTTCCTCCGACTCAATGTGTGTGTCTTACACCAGAGCTTTGAGGTGATCATGTACAGCTCTTGTGGAATGGAATGTACATACGTAGATTGACCGCCAGCCTCGAGGAAATCTGGCAATGTCAACTGCAGGAAATGGCTGTTCATGTGCCCAGTAAATTGTTGTGGCTTCAAGTAGGGCGCAATGAGGTGATTACCCACAATTCCCGCCCAGATGTTCAAAGAAGGTCTGTGATGGCGGTTGCACGAGGATTGGTGTCGCGTGACTGCTCCTGCTTGCAAAATAACCGTCTGTCGTGAATGTCGCTTTATCAATAAACAATACAACAGAAGTGCAATGTTGCTGAAAATGACGTCGAGGAGCGGAGTCTTCTTGTCGCAATGCCTGCACTTTGCGCACGAGGTAGGCGCACAGCACGCCAGAACATTTAGTAGTTGTACTTCCACAGTTGACGTACGGACATTCCTCGGGTCATCACACCCGCCTCGTGTTTTCCAGTTTCGGGTAGTGACAGTTGTCAAAGCCTCGTGATGAGGTTGTCGCCGCTCTGGGACCTCCATGGTACAACCGGGCAGCAGATCGTGCATTGCCTTTAACTCCACTGTTGCAGTACCATGTCTGCCAATTCTGAGTTGGTAGACTTCGCCATGCCGTCTCGTAAGCTCGCAACGTGCAGTAAGTGGAGGTTTTTATTCTACAGTCCTCTCCCCTGTTAGGGAGGGGAACTACAGTACTGATAATGAGAGAGAAGGAAAACTAAGACGCACGCCAATATTCCGCGCTTCTTAGAAACAACATTAGATGAAACAAGTTACGATTCAGTTCCACCACTAACCCCTGTGCGTTAAGTCCACTCACCACTTCGATGTGGCGCACAAAATACCGTGACAAGTTACCTACGTGGCAGGCAGTAAAACTTCACTGTTGGGTTTAAATATTAAACACATAAATTTTACTCAAAAGGGACGAGAGTAAGAAGATTTTTGCAAAATACATTTATGTTGCTAATTGCCGACATTTAATAATCCCTATTTAAAAAAAAAGGAATATTTGCTGTACCATACTATTCTTGCAGAAATAAGGCTGGCAACACCCCCTTTCAACATGACGGGGCTGAGTTCAAGTACATGACATTCATTTTATAAATTATTATGATATAAATAATGAGTAGGCATTGCTTTGTGTCTGTCCCTCTAACAGTAAGCTGAAAATGGTAATAAGTGATCATCTTGGAAGCTCTTGCTTTTTGACATGAACCATGGGGTACCTATCTCAATATTTCTATTTTCACGTCATGAATTACCCATCAAAATTCGTTTGTATGTTTAATTTACACGTTGTATACATATTTTTGCAAAGAGTGAGCGCGCTTAAAAATTTTGATTGCAACGACTTCGTTGTGATAATTTTATAAATTTTGCTTGGTTTGTCGAGATTAGATTCAAATATTTAAATTTAAAACCACTTTATATAATGCAACAATTTATAGGTCTGAGCAGCTAATGGCATAGCAATTAACGTAAAAATATTAATTTCACTAAGTGGAGTATTGAATTTNATTTATAGGTCTGAGCAGCTAATGGCATAGCAATTAACGTAAAAATATTAATTTCACTAAGTGGAGTATTGAATTTTCCAGTTTAATCGGACACTTTTGAATTCAATCTTTAAAAAATGTGCACTGTTCCTACCTGAATAAAATGTATGTTAACAGAAACACTATCATGCGCTCAGGAAAGTATGTAATGAAGGTATAATATTAGAAGGTGTTCGATAAACATTTGTAAATGCTGACATTATTTATTAAGTATTATTTTTTTAAGGTATATACGAAGATGAAAGAATCAGCACATTTGTGAAAAAAGTACTTTTCTAGTAAGTTCGTAGTTTGACTCGACTGAAGCATGCATAAAGTGATCACGAATGCAAATAGACGTAGATATATAGCCGCGCTCTCAAAAGTGCTCAGTTAACCTTGACAATGAGAACTGTGATAATGACAGTGAATATAGGGCTTGCCTCCGTCTTGCGCTAGCTGGAACAGCGGGCGAAAGACAATATACTTAGTCCACATGTATGCGGGACGCTCAACGGAGATTAGCCCATCTCATTCCTACATACGAAATATAAAATATTTAACGCTCGTCTTTCCCATAGTTTCAAAAATCTCAATTAAAATGGCAATGTATACACTAACATAACACTCGCAATTACTTATATAGAGAAATTAATATTTAATATGAAAACTACTAAAAAAATTTTAATTTTATGACGTTATTCACAAATTGTTTACTTCATTCACGCTATTGATATTTTATATTAAAACCGGTTAACGTATACGTTTTTTAATTTTTAACCGGTACCTCATAAAATATTCTCCACTACGAAAAAAATACATCTTTTAACAACCAATGGTTGCGCTTAACACCATGGTGTTAACAAAAAAATTCCTGGAACAAAATATTTAGTCAGAGGTGTTTCTTGTATATGTTAGTTTGAGCAGTTCCTAGCACAACGATTATAACAAGGGTTTTATAGAAAACGTTAGTTTGCCTGNCTTGTATATGTTAGTTTGAGCAGTTCCTAGCACAACGATTATAACAAGGGTTTTATAGAAAACGTTAGTTTGCCTGGTAAGTATAACAACTGCTTTTAGATAACAGTTGACAGACAAAAAATATATCTAGAAATTAATGTTCGTGTATGCTACACTGTAACGTATTCTCTGCGACTACTNGAGTTGACAGACAAAAAATATATCTAGAAATTAATGTTCGTGTATGCTACACTGTAACGTATTCTCTGCGACTACTGGCAGACACATAATACGAATAAGAAAATTAGTGTTTCTTTAAATGTTGCATACATTATCTATATATAAACACGTATCAGTGTAGTCTAAGATTGATCGCACGAAGGATAATAAATGCTATAAACTGCATGAGTTCCAATAAAACATGCTACACACTGCTTAATAATAACACTAGTGAATCAACCAGAATAGAAAAACATGTTCTCTGATTCTTACGGTATGTTCCTCTTTATAAAAGTGAAATCGGTACAAAATTATATTACATCACTACTACGGATTTCGNTGATTCTTACGGTATGTTCCTCTTTATAAAAGTGAAATCGGTACAAAATTATATTACATCACTACTACGGATTTCGCTGTAGATTTACATTCGGGGTAAATTACCACCAGGTTAGACCACTTTAAACCGCATGCCTAATATGATTTCAATCGTAGGCCCGAATCTTCTGTGCACTTTATTGTTTTTATCATAAACTAATATTAATAACAAAGTAAAACATCAAAGCGGCGGTTTTAGAGCGTTAATTTTAAATGAAAATGTGTTTTACAAAGCCATCCTGATTTTGCACGAATTTACCTCAAATGACTTCACCAAAAAAGTATTACTTACGTGCCGACACCTATTCTGTACCCATGTAGTTTGGAAATAGCGGATCTAGTCTCACACACATTGATTTACAACCGGTTCAAAAACCTTACGCCTACCTCAGAAAGTATTGTAGGAGCATTAATAAGAAATCTGCCCAGATATTCTTCTCTGAATATGTCTTAAATCTTATGATAACTGTATGTTCTGATCGAGTTGTGTATACAGTTTCCTAATCTGAAAATGTTTCGCAAATGTAAAGAGATGCATTAGAAAATATTAAGTTCGAAGTCATTATTCTACAAATCGATGAATCATCACAAACCCCAAACTCACTCTCCATAGTAACTGGGAACGACATTTCCCCTTCTTCCTAATGGCTATCACATAAACTAGGGGTTGAAGATAGTCGCTCAATATTATAAATAATGATTGCGCTAGTAAGTAGCTGCTATAAGAGCATTAAATTCTGCACAAGATTCACTGGGTTAAAAACCAAGTGCAACTAAGAAAATATTCTGTGTGATCAATGATAAAGCTAAAAGCATATAATTACAGGCTTTACTTTTAATATATTGCATTATCCATTTTTAAAAATTATTTTAATAACTATAATTATGTATATGTTTTTTTATGATTTCTCTCCTTAAAAGTGCCGGGAGAATTTGTTGATTTTATATATTTCGTATATTATATATTTATGCATCTTCTCATCCACTGGGTATCGTGGCTGACGATGCAGTTTGTCGGTGGGTATTCTCTGGGATCTCCCGTTTTCTCTGCCATTGAATTCCGGCGCTCCTTTTTCCTCATTTAATTTCACCCTCATTGGCTCTCAATACCTCGTTATTAAGAGCCGCCCAAATTTCTCAACACATTGTCANTCTCATTTAATTTCACCCTCATTGGCTCTCAATACCTCGTTATTAAGAGCCGCCCAAATTTCTCAACACATTGTCATTTACTTTACATTTCATTGTTTTATTTTAATGGTTGTTTTATATTAAAATACGTGAATAGTGCATTTATATTACTCCTTAGGTGTAGAGGTATATTGATTAAATATCAGTATAAAAATTTGGCTGTTATTATTTATCTGGTAGTACCGTTGTTCAGTTTCCATTTAAGGAACTGTATNAATATCAGTATAAAAATTTGGCTGTTATTATTTATCTGGTAGTACCGTTGTTCAGTTTCCATTTAAGGAACTGTATAGCCTAATAAGTGTCGTTTTTACTTTCGTACAGTTAGTGGGAAGATTTTATCTGAAATTGGTATTAAAATGGTTTTATTGTTATGCACGCTACTAAGAGACGTTTATATGCCTATTAAATATAACTTATTTCTGTACGTTTAACGTGTACGGTACAAGATTTTCGCTATCAATAAACTTATTCCCATCTCGGAAATTTAACGTTCAATAAAATAAAACTGCAAGAATGGCTTAATCATTTTCCAGAACTACAAAAATTCTCTGAAATTTAACTGTTAAGTTAAACCAAGTCTTCTGGATACAGAATTATTCAGTATTAAATAATTGTGCCAATTACTCCTCTACTTGCAGACCTACGCCTCCCCACTTGACTCAAATATAAAAACGTAATCCATTACTCGTAACCACATGTCAGGATCACCAAAACTTTGGTTGAATTCTGAATACAATTCAATCACAAATTTTTGATACTCGTAAATGAAAATAAAAGTTGAACCCTATACGATATAGCATTTACCGATGTAACTTATAAGTTAACTTTCCTTTACAACCAATTTTGATGCAATACTCAAAGAGTCACGCCGTAAGATAATATGTAAAACAAATACCAAATCATAAGATAATTTCTACAAATTACTATATTACTATGTCGAATCGTTTCCGATATGTGGCGTTGGTGTATAAGAGTACTTACAATTGTTCGAGTAGTAACGCTACAGTAACATTAGAACTATTACCGGGCGGCGAGCGGAACTAGAGGCGAGAGAAAGTACTCCAACACAACCAAAGTAATCTTTATCTGCGTAATAATGGCAGAGGGGAGGAATCACAGAGGACCAAAGTTGGAGAGGCGGTTGCGTGATTGAAGTGTCTAGGCAGTGTCATAAGATAATTTTAAGGTAACGGTACAGAAACATACCGCACACGACCCACACTTAGACACTAGCGGTATTTAGGAGGGAAATTCAAACATCTGGAGTTAACATTCTTACTTACTCAGATAATCGCGTCACTGTCCTCCCTGTATTGTAGCCGATCTTACAGAAAACAACGGTTTAAAATGCGAATTACGAAACATTTTGATTATGTGTATCTTGCTAAGCAAGTGCTTAGAAGTTTTAATAATAAAAAACCAACTTCCGATTTATTTAGGTAATTCTTAGCAATAGTAAAATTTCACGATGGCACTGAATATCACATATCCGGAAAATTTCATGTAACTAAATCACTGCAATATTAACATAACGCTTATGTATTCTCAGCCATGCAAAGGTGAGAGTTGAAATATTTACGTGATTTAGCCGCCATGTTCATAACTCTGCTGTTAAGAAAGTAGCCTTATACAAAGCATTATCGCTTGATAATGGTTTATTTAACACAGTGTGTATTACCGTAGGTGGGGTTCACTTTATGACAAATGTGGGGTGACTTTGTAACACATAAAATAGTCATTAAATGCTCCCCTCCCACCTATTTAAATGATATGCGTAAGATACTAAGTGAAGCTTATTTAACCACTGAACATATAAAAAAATTTCTGCGGAATAAAAAAAATATTTGAAAAATAGTGAAAAACATTTGTCACACAATGTCACCCACCATGACAATAAGTGGCACCCGCTTTCAATGTTTATTTGCTTATTACGAACATTAAACCTTAATAGAGTGACAATAAGATGTAATTTGCCTGCCTGCCAGGTATGTGGATTTCCTATTAAAACTCTANTGCCTGCCAGGTATGTGGATTTCCTATTAAAACTCTATGGCTGCTTGAAGAAAAAAAAACAGCTTCCAAAAAACCTAAAACATAATTTCCCATATGATTTCTTATATTTTTCTGATACCACATATNCCGTAGGTGGGGTTCACTTTATGACAAATGTGGGGTGACTTTGTAACACATAAAATAGTCATTAAATGCTCCCCTCTCACCTATTTAAATGATATGCGTAAGATACTAAGTGAAGCTTATTTAACCACTGAACATCTAAAAAAATTTCTGCGGAATAAAAAAAATATTTGAAAAATAGTGAAAAACATTTGTCACACAATGTCACCCACCATGACAATAAGTGGCACCCGCTTTCAATGTTTATTTGCTTATTACGAACATTAAACCTTAATAGAGTGACAATAAGATGTAATTTGCCTGCCTGCCAGGTATGTGGATTTCCTATTAAAACTCTATGGCTGCTTGAAGAAAAAAAAACAGCTTCCAAAAAACCTAAAACATAATTTCCCATATGATTTCTTATATTTTTCTGATACCACATATATAACTTATGACTCAAAACATTTTCATTTATGTAGTTCGTGTTTATAAATTTGGGGCCACGGTGGATGAGCAGTTAGACTACTTACCTCCTACCAAGGCAAACCGGGTTCAATCTCTGGCTGTTTTACTCCTGATTTTCGCAAGTGGCAAACGTACAGGACGATGCCACGGGTCAGCGGGTTTTCTCGGGGAACTCCAGTTTTCCCTGCCCTTTCATACCAGTACCGCTTTATATTCACCGCGTTTCACCCTCATCGGTTCTCAGAACCACGTTGTAAAGAGCCGCCCAAATCTCCTTACTCACTCACTGTTTGTAGTTTTAAAAACTAGTACATAGATGATCATTATTTTATTTTATTGCTGCAGGTTTACTGCAAAATATACACTGAATATGCAAATAATCTGGTACATTTGCCTAATATCGTGTAGGGCCCTCGCGAGCATGCCGAAGTGCCGCAAGACGACGTGGCATGGACTCGACTAATGTCTGAAGGTATACAGGGGGCAATTCACACCATGAATCCTGCAGGGCAATCAACAAATCCATAGGAGTGCGACGCAGTGGAAATATCTTCTGAACAGTACGTTGCAAGCTCCCGAGATATGCTCAATAATGTTCATGTCTGGTNAGGGCAATCAACAAATCCATAGGAGTGCGACGCAGTGGAAATATCTTCTGAACAGTACGTTGCAAGCTCCCGAGATATGCTCAATAATGTTCATGTCTGGTGATTTAGGTGGCCAATGCAAGTGTCTAAAGTCAGAAGAGTGTTCCTGGAGCCACTCGGTAGCATCTCTTGACGTGTGGGTTGTCGCAATTTCCTGCTGGAATTGTCCACTTTCGTCGGAATGCACAATGGACATGAATGGGTGCAGGTGATCGGAGAGGATACTTACTTATCTGTCACCTGTCAGAGTCGTATCTAGACGTACCAGGGGTCCCATTTCACGCCAACTGCACATGCCCCAACCCATGACAAAGCCTCCACCAGCTTGAACAGTCCCCTGTTGACATGAAGGGTCCATGGATTCATGAGTATGTCTTCATTCCCGCACACGTCCATCCGCCCGATACAATTGGAAACGATACTCGTCAGACCAGGGAACGTGTTTCCATTNCTTCATTCCCGCACACGTCCATCCGCCCGATACAATTGGAAACGATACTCGTCAGACCAGGGAACGTGTTTCCATTCATCAACAGTTCAATGGCGGTGTTGGCGGGACCAGGCGACGCGTAAAGCTTTATGTCGTGCAGTCAACAACGGTACACGAGTGGGCCTTCGGCTCTGAAAGCTAGTATTACTGATGATCCGTTGAATATTTCGCACGCTGGCACGTGTTGATGCCCCAGCATTGAAATCTACATTAATTTGAGAAAGGGTTGAACGTCTGTCACTTTTAATGATTCTCGTCAGTCGTCAATAACTTTAATAATATAAAATTTCCTAGTTTTTTTAGAAAGGAATTAAATTACAAATTTAAATACTGTATAACACATTTAGAGTTATAAATACACATTTTTTCAATAGCAGTAAATTTCCTTTTACTCTACTTCTCGTTTTAGTCCCTTAAATTAATGTCTACCTACCACTGTTTAAGTGTCCCATAAGGTTGGTGAAACAGTCCGCATCCCTAAGTGCCACTTACTGTGGATTTAAGTTACCCTTAAATATTAGAGTTTGATGGTGAAACCGGCTATCGAAGTCCCATAATTGTCTTTACAATACTGCGTCACAATCCATTCTGCCATGCCAGGTTCCGTCACAAAGCTCAACAGGATGCATGTATATGCTTTAATTTTTTCTTCAAATGTTATATAAACCGATAGAAAAACCCACGTGGAGTAGGCTAATAATCTGTAATTGGTTCACTGAATTGAAACGTACACGATGTTCTGCCCATTAAAAAAATTTATTATACTATCCCACGTGGCATAGTAGGTATATATTTTAAAAATTATTTCTTTGTGTTACCTACTCTACTGGTAAATTTTCATGATTGGCAATATTAAACAATCGCTTTCGTTTTAAAAATAAGTAAGAAGACGCAAAGATTTAAAAATAAAACAAACTTTTATAATTCATATTTATGACACGTCATAAAAATATTTGTAAGGTGTATTTGAAATTTCNTATTTGTAAGCTGTATTTGAAATTTCTGTCTTCTTGCAAGATTCAAACCGCAGTAAATGTTCATCAAATTCCACTGGAGATGCATCATCTTGATGTGATGTATATGTTTTCGTTTCACATCTATAATTCCTATGCCATAGTGTTCCTTTGCAGTAGTTTCTGCTTCTGATGTATTCTGAAAGTAACTTAAATTAAAATTAATAGTTGAACTATATGAAATGGTAAATGTATTGCTAATAACATGCTGTAGACGCTTTTGCCACTCATATGTGGTAATGTTTTTGGTAGGATATTATNGGTAAATGTATTGCTAATAACATGCTGTAGACGCTTTTGCCACTCATATGTGGTAATGTTTTTGGTAGGATATTATGTTTTTCTAAACTTGAAGTCCGTTAAGATTTATTATAAGCATTAAACATTATTAATTACTAACTAACACAGTCTAAACAATGACTTAGGGTAAAAATAAATGTATCATATATATCTACTTGAGGTCCCGATATAAAGACTTGTAACTTGTACACGCTTCAGTCATGGCAACTTATGTTATCAACTCGCTATTCGATAAACTGGTATCATCAAATTGCGTTAAAAAAATTGTAGATATTTTTTTTATGCTAGTTTTTCATTTTATTTAGTTTGATGAAGTTTTCTTTACCAGAAAAATGCTTCAAATTTTTTCTTAGAATTTGCCATTTTAAAACAATCACAAAACAACAAAAACCTTACTACTGGAAGTACAATAAAACTGTTGTCTTTGCCTATAATCAATGATAGACTTTCTTGAAACCTGACATTTGAANTACTACTGGAAGTACAATAAAACTGTTGTCTTTGCCTATAATCAATGATAGACTTTCTTGAAACCTGACATTTGAATATATCGTGAATATACTTACAAATGCACAGATATATAAAATTTTATTTTGAAGTATTTTACTTTACTGTATAAAATTATTTTCTAAATCTGCGCTTGAAAGAATAAAATCAGAGACATGTTGATGACAACTGTTATAGAAATAACAAATTTTACGCAGAGTGCTGACATGGAAAACTTTAAAAGGAAGTTTACCGAACGAGTTTTCGTAGGTGTTACAGAGTTATGTGTACTTATATGTAACATCAGTATTTCGACAAATTCGATGAAGAAGGGGAAAGTATTAGTTCACAGTTTGCACTAAATAACACTTGTATATTTTTAACACAATAGTCATTAAAATATCTTGTTTTGTTTGGTTTTTTAATAAGCAAGATCATTTATTATTAAAAATACTGACGGTTATATTGTGGCGAGAAGTTTCACAAACATTTTGTCCAGGTAAATATTGTCATTAAATTATTAAAAATATTTCTGAACTTAACAAATGTATAGGAAGGGAAGGTGGTGATTCAGCTTTTCGCGGCCAGTGATTTGGTNTATAGGAAGGGAAGGTGGTGAGTCAGCTTTTCGCGGCCAGTGATTTGGTAGCTAACCCAGTTTTCGCCGTTCCTAAGCGGAGGTCACAAACACAATATTAGCCAGTAATCAACTAGCAATTCGCTTTAACAGCTTGTTTCAGCAGAATAAACAAAAGTGCGCGCGCAGCCAATCATCGTTTAAACGCAATTTCGTTGTTGGCGGGCAGCAGATGCGAAGGGAAAATGAGCAAATGTTGTTTTATTTAAAAAAAACGGGTCGTTGGTGAGAGGCAGAGAGAAGGGTCGTGACGAGGCGTGGTGGATATTCGCGGCATTATTCAAAATGCATTTAGACGAGGCGGTGAGAGGGTGGTACAGTTTATAGCACCGTGGGTAGCGGGTTTATTGGCTTACGTAGGCGACGTCACTCCGCAGCAGAGCTCCGCCCACGGCCAGGTGAAGGACGACTGTCGCACGGCATGGCGAGCTCCCACTCTCTCCTGGACATGCCTCGCACTGCGCCAGGGAGTATGCCACACATACTATAAACACAGCTCGCCACTCTCTCCTGGACATGCCTCACACACGACACGGAGTATGCCACACATACTATAGGCAAAGCTCGCCACT
>NQII01008991.1:26341-59805 GCA_002778355.1 Clitarchus hookeri | reverse complement strand
CGAAAGGAAACAAGGACAGTAAAACAGAATATAATACTTTAATTTGTTTAGCCCTTTGCTGCGAACATCCACGCTGTATGAACAAATATATCGTGCAGTGCTCCACCAGAATATCTTTAATTGAACGTGATCAATTTTTGTCTTAGTAATCCTCTGTCTCGGTTGGTTACATTGTTGTATAGCTCTGAATTGAACCGTGAATATAATTATTACAAATATTTGAATATTTAAGACATAAAATTCGGCTCATAAAGAAGTCAGTGTTAACATTTATTTCCATTTCTACAAGGATGTAAACCTTACGTGTGGTAAAATGTGAAAGACTCACATAAAGTATCTGCACCACCATTCGCTGGAAGAAGGAATGAATAATAAGTGGGATAAACAACTTAATAATAACAATAAGAAAACTAATGAGCTAGTACGGGGAAATAGGGTATCCAAATAAAATACACTGCCATCGGCCAATTCACACAAGTTTCAGACGCACGCTGTAAAAAATTACTGTACGGTCACAGAAAAGTTTAAGAAAATGCGGTTCCTTATGCTAAAGAACGGAACTGAGTTTTGCTCATATGAATTACTGAACCTTTTTGCTAGGACTTCCACCAAGGAGAACCGGGTTCGATTCCCGGCGAGTTCGCCCCCGGATTTTTGCACGTGGGAATCGTGCCGGACGATGCTGCTTTCCAGCGGGTTTCTTCAGGGACCTTCCATTTACCCCACCCTTGCATTCCAGCGCTGCTCCCATATTCATCTCGCTTCACCCTTATTGGCTCTCAAGACCTCTATGTTAAGAGCAGCCCAAAACTCTTCACTCATCCCTTTATGCCAAGGGCGTCGGAAAGGGAGGGGGTTAAGGAGGCTACTTGGCCCTTCTCGTCTACTAAGGGTTGCTAAAGAGTTCACGCGGTAGTTGTAGATTTTCATACTTNAAGGAGGCTACTTGGCCCTTCTCGTCTACTAAGGGTTGCTAAAGAGTTCACGCGGTAGTTGTAGATTTTCATACTTTACAAGTATTTTATAAAGTTGGTTGTCAATAAATAATTTTATAATGTATTTTAAAATGGTATCAATATTTTGGTTGGAACATATGGATAAGAAGCGACATGTGTATAAAAAAATTGACATACGGTAAATGTTTGAAAAAATAATTTTGTTAAAGGACGCTTTATCAAGCACCAGGAGTGCTGGGAGAAATGTGATGGGTGTATCAATATCACTGGGTGGATGCTTTAAACTGCTCACAGTCGTAGGTGTTTCAACATGAACACTTCCATGTAAACCATTTTAATTGTCAGTAACGTCTCTTCGCTGAATGAAGGTCAAAGAAGCAGCCAAATAATCTTCTTCTGTAAAAATATTCAAAAATACTGGGTAAATCCTTGTGTGGCTTTGAAGCTGTAATGTCGTCCCTTTAGACTTTTAAATAAATATGCCTGCGTTCAAAATGTTTTATTATGTCAACCACACTGAATGGGCGAAAACTATTTCTTAGAAACGTACCTACTGAAGTGCGTTTTCAAAAGCCCTAGGAATGACTTATCGAGTGGAGGCAATTTATGTGTNAATTTTAATTACGCAATTGAGTTTCTTCATTGCGATATGCTTTAACTTTCTTTCCCTAAAATGTATATAGTAAATTGTGTGATGTGGCAACTGAAAAGCACAGTGTCTAGGATTTCAATTCTTTACTAACGTAAAACACAAGCAATAAGGTAATTATTTTGTCACATAAGTAGGCTTACCGTTTATGTTGCTTAAAATAACGCAAAATACATATTTGTTATTTTGAAATTACTTGCGCAATTTTGAAATTACATTACTATAAAATACTAACTTGAATAACTATTTGACTAATTTTATTGTAGTTTTTTACCTTGTGCAGAAAGTGTAATCATAACATAACTTACATATAAAGAGTAAAATTAAACGCAATTTTTATTATATCAATTATTTTTTGCGATGTGGATGTTTCCTTTCCTCGTTGTATTTAATGAATACGTAAGAACTTCGAAATTTTTTTATTTCAGGGACCAGTAAATTACACTAGCTCTTTTTTTTTCCGCGGCTTACATACGTTAGAAAGGCATGACTGATTTCAAATCCCCGCATAAACCAACCCCAAAGAATATGATTTTCTCATCAAAATGCCAAGCCACCAAGAAAGTTAATAAAGTTTAGTCATGGTTTCAATAGCTTCTACTTTTTTTCTGAAAATTTTTGATCGAAAAATACTTCGAATTTGAGCGAAGATCACAAAAGCGTCCTGGCGATCACGGAGTACTAAATTGAGATTCGTTTTGTACCCTTCGTCCCTTAACGTTGGTGATATTATACCCTACAATGTAGTGGCGACACAATGAGCTAGTACGGGGAAATAGGGTATCCAAATAAAATACACTGCCATCGGCCAATTCACAGAAGTTTCAGACANCGAAAAATACTTCGAATTTGAGCGAAGATCACAAAAGCGTCCTGGCGATCACGGAGTACTAAATTGAGATTCGTTTCGTACCCTTCGTCCCTTAACGTTGGTGATATTATACCCTACAATGTAGCGGCGACATAATGAGCTAGTACGGGGAAATAGGGTATCCAAATAAAATACACTGCCATCGGCCAATTCACAGAAGTTTCAGACACACGCTGTAAAAAATTACTGTACGGTCACAGAAAAGTTTAAGAAAATGCGGTTCCTTATGCTAAAGAACGGAACTGAGTTTTGCTCATATGAATTACTGAACCTTTTTGCTAGGACTTCCACCAAGGAGAACCGGGTTCGATTCCCGGCGAGTTCGCCCCCGGATTTTTGCACGTGGGAATCGTGCCGGACGATGCTGCTTTCCAGCGGGTTTCTTCAGGGACCTTCCATTTACCCCACCCTTGCATTCCAGCACTGCTCCCATATTCATCTCGCTTCACCCTTATTGGCTCTCAAGACCTCTATGTTAAGAGCAGCCCAAAACTCTTCACTCATCCCTTTATGCCAAGGGCGTCGGAAAGGGAGGGGGTTAAGGAGGCTACTTGGCCCTTCTCGTCTACTAAGGGTTGCTAAAGAGTTCACGCGGTAGTTGTAGATTTTCATACTTCACAAGTATTTTATAAAGTTGGTTGTCAATAAATAGTTTTATAAGGTATTTTAAAATGGTATCAATATTTTGGTTAGAACATATGGATAAGAAGCGACATGTGTATAAAAAAATTGACATACGGCAAATGTTTGAAAAAATAATTTTGGTAAAGGACGCTTTATCAAGCACCAGGAGTGCTGGGAGAAATGTGATGGGTGTATCAAGATCAGTGGGTGGATGCTTTAAACTGCTCACAGTCGTAGGTGTTTCAACATGAACACTTCCATGTAAACCATTTTAATTGTCAGTAACGTCTCTTCGCTGAATGAAGGTCAAAGAAGCAGCCAAATAATCTTCTTCTGTGAAAATATTCAAAAATACTGGGTAAATCCTTGTGTGGCTTTGAAGCTGTAATGTTGTCCCTTTAGACTTTTAAATAAATATGCCTGCTTTCAAAATGTTTTATGTCAACTACACTGAATGGGCGAAAACTATTTCTTAGAAACGTACCTACTGAAGTGCGTTTTCAAAGGCCCCAGGAATGACTTATCGAGTGGAGGCAATTTATGTGTAGATTCTGGAAGATTCGGGGTGGGGATTACGTATGCATATAATAGTAACGTGATTTTCTCTCGCTATGTTGATAACTTCAATCTTCAATGTCCCGCTTGTGGTAAGAGTGACCATCTAGCCCAAACAAAATGGGAGACTCCTTTGTGGGCTTCGCATATTGCAGGAAAGGATGAAACCACTTCTTAAAAATATTTGTTTGTACCCAGCCACTAATGTGGCATGTTGCTACTGAACCCGGTTGAGCACATCTCACGAGCTCTCCATTCATGTTTACCTGGAGGAAAATAACTGGTAGCGGGACAAATTGGCCGCCAGCACTCATACACGTAATTATAGTCACCAATTACCCACTATCAGCTGACGTCAAGGCTCTAATTTACCGTTTTCCACGGAGCCATATTACTTGATGAATTTTACTTTGCACAACAGATATAACAGTTTCGCCCTTATTATAAACACGCTCGGCAAAATACTTCAGCTTCTCAAACGATTTAATCATCAGATCGAAAAATGTACTCACTCATCTATTAAACTCTATGGCTTTGGATAATGACGTACCTGTTGGCTTGCGAACACACAACTTGCCTTTGTTCCTCTTCATGAAGTTACAAAACGAATCTTCCCCTGCTCTGTCATCTTTCCAAAATGGATGGGCTATGTTAATGCACACCGACAGCTGAAATGTTAATGCACAAACATATTTGCAGGTAAGGCCAAAAAATATGGCTTCCATCTCCACCAAATACTTAACAATATTTTGCTCCAACTCAGGAGTAAACAATGGTTTATGCCCAAGGTTTGTAGAGGGATTTTTATTGGCGCCTGACTCCTTACAGTTGGCTAGACGAAAGGTTGAAGCCTTTGGTACCTGTAACACTTTAGATGACTTGAGGTATCCCATCTTATTCTCCCGAACAGTTGCGATTGCTTTTGCCATTTTATCCGTTTTCCATATTTTAATTACCTTACTTTGATCTTTCTTCTTCTTAGGGATACCTGAAAATAAAAGAGAAAGCTTTTAATATAATTTTACATTGTTATGAAATAAAATTTTGAAAATTTGGTTACATACAATAATTTTAAACAGCATTTTTATAATTGTTATAACATAAACTCTAGGAGTTTTAAATTTGTAATGGCACTAATTTATAACAAAATCTTAATAAACAAGTTTTCAGTTTCATTGTCATTCGTTAAAAAAACATTAATAACCTCATTTCGTAATTATAAGTCGAGAAATATGAAATACTAAACATTTCGTCGTATATTATGGAAAAGTAGGTATTTCATAATACCCTATTCGCTGTGTTAGAAAATGACCTTTCACCTAACCTTACTAGACGTAAACGGAACTTTAGACTCATGTAAATAGCACTGTTGTCCCTAACACTTGATCTTAAATTATTTTCAACATTGTTAACAAACTTGAAAACTCGGTAACAATTCTGAAAATACTCACCTGCATAAACTTTCCAAACGTAAACAATCAAATGGTCGCTTATACAACAGCCGGTTGACGAGCGACGCTCATGAGACCAAACGCAAGGTATCACGCCAGCATTGTGAAGTAGTTCGAACGCCCTCCAACAGGTTGCAGCAACGTCCACATCCTCTATCCTACTCTCTCTTTATAAATATTATATATGGATATATATTCCCTCCATCTCTCTCAAAAAATGTTTATACATACACACATATCTGATTAAAAATAATTTAATCATGGCAGTGGAACTATCTGCAGATAATAGAGCAGACCACATTGATAAATGATTATATCAAACGTGCTCTAAACAAATAAGCTTTAAATTAAATTTTTGTCCAAATTATAATGTTGCTTCTCTATTATTTACAAGTCCAGAATTCTGTCTATTATATGCCAACTACTTAAAATGTTCTTGCTTTCCACTGATTGGTAAGTTCATGGCTTCGCAGCTACTCTTACAAGAGATTAATGAACCCTGTTTCATTTTCAATTTTCACGTAGATGATATTTATTAATGGCTTATAAGTCGCGTATTTAACGGTTTCAAATGCTTTCTGGAATAGTTCGAACACTGATTTAAGGACAGCAAACACAACTCTGGAACAGGGGTAGGACATGAGTAGGAAATTTTGTATCTCTTGATATTTAGTCTCGGACAAGAAGATATCCCTTACACTCAATAATCATTCACCGTGTTCACCCACGAAACCTTTCACTAAATTCCCAATCACCCACCAGTGAGACTTGTCCTGCACTTTTCGACTAACTTCCATTATCTTCTTTAGTATTCTTCAGACACCTCATTCTTCACATTTACCACATGCTAGAAGCACACCACAGGCACCATGCATACTAAATCCTCCAATATTCTCATTAAGAATACCGCAATTGCCAATTATACCTCAGATATCAAGAATACCTCACCTCCTAATAGTTAAATATTGCCACTGTCTTCAAACGTGCTATATCTTCAAATATTTATTACGCACGCTTAGTTCTTTAAATATTCCTTTCCTCGAGCTGCTTTTGTTATGTACTTGCTATTATACTGAGCACTTGCGATCTTCGTGCATTCCTATCACATGTACACAGATTCAGGGCCAACTAACCCAAATTCAGATGCAGTGTTCTATGCCAAATAATATAAGTTTATTCATCTGTCATGAGCATTATAACATAAAACAGAAAAATTAAAATGAAACAAGTTAGTAGTGTTTCAACATATTATTACCAAAGTTCATTTCGAAAACCAAATCTCTCACGAATTCAGATCCCTTCACAGAGATAAATAACTTTGTGACAATATTAAAACAATCAAATACAGTCTATTTGCTGTATCTTCGCGCTTTTTTTTTTATCAAACCTTTGAAAAAACACCCTATGTATTGCATGTTTCGTTATTTCTGTTGACATGAAAGTATCTCATTTTGGGGCAAACTGACATTTTACTTATATTTTATAAATAAAATTATATGTTTAAGCTATAATTAATTATGAATAACATAGAGAGGAAGCGGGTGTGTATGTAATGCCTAGTAACGAATAATTCTTAGTAAAAATATTATTTAATTGAGTTTTCACAAAAGAGTTACGTTGTTTTAAGAATTAGTTAAGCTTTGCTATCATGAGTAGGAGAAATACTATGGAAGTCTTACTTTAGCAGGGCTTCAGAAAAGTTAGAAATAACCATGAATGGATTACATACGTAGCGTGTGTCTTGTCAGACATCGAGTTGAGAAATGTTGGTCGGCTCTTAACAGTGAGGTCTTGATTGCCGATGCATTTGAAGTGAGGTGCCGACAGAGTAGTAGCGGAATGCAAGGACGGAGGAAACGGCGTGCTACAATAAATTCTACTGAACAACGGTAACGACCGCCACGTTTCGCACATGCAAAAATCCGGCTGAGTTTGCTGAGAATCAAACCTTCATTGGGAGGTAAGTTGTTTGATTACTATGCCACGGCCTTCTGTATAACAAAAGTTTTGATCTCACCTACATAACAGTACATTTCAGTTTCATACAGAAACATTCCAAAGAACCGTTGCTGAAAATCTCGGGAGATGTGGTTATAGTCGTATTTTATCAACCTGTTTTCGCGCAGACAGGAAGTCACCCGGGTTCCTTGGCGCTCGTTTGCCAATGCGAATTGCATCTCGTAAAGTAATACGAGTGGTGTTTTTGCGACTCGCTCTGCACTTCACTTCGCTTCCTGCACAGCGACCCGCTGGACACCCAGAAATGCACTTCCATGATTCGTTTGCCGTTTTGTTTCGCACCGTCCACCTCGACTCGAGAAGTACTTCGCGGGATCTTTTCGCATCTCCGGCCTCGCCTCATGCCTTAGTTAACACCCCGCCAAAGTGTTTGGTCTCTTTTCGCACCTCGCGACATGCTTCGCAACTCACATTATATGTCGTTACACAATTATCTCTGTGATGCATGCATCGCCAACACCCATTTTGCAATTTTTAATTTACCTGTGCACACGTGTACACAGCCTGTTTTATTCGGATATTTATGATTCAGCATGGCGGAAATTATTTTTTCCAAAAATTGCTCCTATTTTCCTCTTTTTAGAGATAATTGTTTACTTGAGTTTCGTCTGGGCCTTGATAGCTATTTAAGAAATTTAGAAACCTTGTGAAGGGCATGTGGTTGAATTACTTAACATGCATAAGCATATCGTGAGTTACGTCAAATTTTTTGCTTTACAACGATGAAATAGTGAAATATGTGCTCTATCACTTTTAAAAACCAATTATTACATAATTCTACTTCACTATTTTTATGAGGCAGTAGTATGGAACTTTAAGGATTATCATAATTCTTTACAACCCGTACAAATAGCTATTGCAAATGAAAACCGAATATTTGCAGGAAAAAAAACATAAATGTACTGTAGATATTCGAACGACTCAACCTCCGACGTATGTAATATGGACCGGCAGGCCTAATATTACACTCGCTTGCAAAAAAATTAATTACGCTGAAGGTCTCCTCGTTNAATGAAAACCGAATATTTGCAGGAAAAAAAACATAAATGTACTGTAGATATTCGAACGACTCAACCTCCGACGTATGGACCGGCAGGCCTAATATTACACTCGCTTGCAAAAAAATTGATTACGCTGAAGGTCTCCTCGTAAGGGGCCGTAAGTGCGTACAGGCACAGAACATGGTATAATGTATACACAAAAAAACTAAATATTTTCCCACACCAACCAGTATTTCAGGTGATCTACACTTGCAAGATGCAATTATTTTGGTGTTAGACCACCCATAGCATGGAGATAGGCAGCGATAAGGTCGGGAATGGGGGCATTAAAACGTAGGATGTTCTCCTGAGGAAGATCCTGCCACAGCTGGCGCAACTATCTCTCCAAATTCGCCGTATTTGCTGATGGCAGAATTCGTAGTCCAATCTGGTCCTAAACGTTTCCAATGGGAGAAAGATCTGGGGACATTGCTGGCCAAGGAAGCATGTTGACATCACGAAGGCAGACTAGATATACCCGTGCTGTGTGAGGACGGGAATTATCCTGCGGGAAAATGGGGTTGTCAAGCTGCAACAAGAAGGTAAACGCACATGGTCGTAGAATTTCCCGGACGAATCGCTACGCCGTCAGGGTTCCTTCAAGCACTACCAATGAGGTGCGGAAATAGTTGGAAATGGCACCCCACACTACGACACCTCTCGTTGGGGTGGCATACTACTCTACAATGAAGCGTGTACTACGGCGCTGGCCAGGACGTCTTCAGACTGTAATTCAGCGGTCGTCTGTATCCAGAGAGAACCATGATCGTGAACACCACTCGTTTCCAATCAGCAAGCTGCCATGCTGCCCGCTCTCGGCAGAATATCACACGTGCTCGGCGATACTCAGGTCGTAATGGTAGACGTCTTAAGGGACACCGCGACGACAGATCCCGCTCTGCTAGCCGCCTGGATATGGTACTGATAGACACAGGCGTGTCCCCAGCTACCGTGACGTGTCCCCGAATGGTGCGCAGACACTCCCGTGCAGTGCTTACAGCCTGTCGCACGATGAAACGATGCACCCTGTTGGTGGTCCGCTTGTGTCGACCTTTGCTTTCTCGACGTGTGTGTGTACCCTCCTATTCACACTGCGTAAAACACCGATTCAGAGTGTAGGCAGAACTATTCAAGTGTCTAACAACGCACCGAAACGTACAACCTATCTTTCGGAGTCCGACGATGCGGCCTTTCTCAAACACATCCAGCTGGGCAAAGGATTGTCAAATGCGACGTCGGTGCATGCTGCGTGTTCACTGAACTTGGCTTTGTGGCTCACAATTCAGCTAAGGCCTTATTTGGTGTTTTGCAACTATGAACAATGGAAAGACAACGTATATGACCTCTCGTTGCAGATCTCCGCAAGCAAACTACATTAAAACTCAATGGGACACATGCAGGACTATGGAAATAGTATGTGTAAACCTTCATTGCACTCATGCAATTCGTTTATGGTGATTTTTTTTCTTTTTGAAAATGAGTCTAATATTTTAAGAGATGTCGGCACAAGGAAATGTAATTTTGTTTCAGTTCATGTGAAATTAAATTCTTATTTCTGGCATGGGCTGCACATAGGGGCCATGTTCACAAGAACTGTTGAGATAATAATGAATAAATTTCGTAATAATAATAATATAATATGCGAAGAATAATTCTCACTGATGCAGAGGATTTCTGACAACATTGAAACTTACTTATACACAGAATGTATGAGGCGAGTCCTACTTAAATGGTATTTAAAGTCTATTGAGAATTATATATTTTTTTAAAGTGTTTTGTAGTACGACTTAACGTCTGACGATATGGTGTTACTACTCCCCTGATGAGCGTCTTTTCATAAATTTTTCCACTCATGAATCGTGCCGGAAACATGTCGCGAGATGAGATGAGAAACGACATGCCAAGGTGTGAAGCAATTTGGGAGCTGGGACCGCATAGATTTTTCACGGTAAGGTAAGCACTTTTTAAAGCCGTGCTTAAAGTTCTTTTCAGCTTGTTTGTATCCTTTCCCCAATTGTTAATATAAAAATAGCCACGTGGCTAATAAACACAGTGTATGCATTTCATAGCCCTAAAATTTAACGTCTGAAGCAACAATTAAATTAAATTTTAAGATTATAAACCTTTTGGAATAACCATAAAAAGATCTCACATTACCAGGAATAGTCTACAGAATATGCGCAAGTGCCTGCCGAGTCAGAAACCATCGCGCAGAACATATTGTGAGGCGCATGTTGGGTTGGTAACACTTGTGAATATCGTTTAATTAAATACGAATTTAATTATATGTCACCACAGTTTAATCAATTTTACTTTATTTGTAGTTTTCATGAAACTGACTCATTGAAAAGGCGTTGATATTCGAACTAAAGGGGTAGAACGCTTATTAAAATACAAATATTTGCATTTGTTAAGGTGGTGTCAGAGTTATTCCTCTGCGAGTGCTATTTTGAGATGCCTAAATTAACAATACATGCAAATATGATTTGCGACGTGAGTCGTGGCTGTAAACGTGTGGAGCGACTGTAAACAGTGAAGTAGTATAGTAAGATAGCAAACTTTTCCTAATTTGTTTTTAACCTATTTCAGTGTGTATTACAATATAAGTGAAGTATGTAATCACACGTGGTTTCGAACTCTAGATCAGTGTTAGTGTTTAATGGATCACAATATTTGTTATAAGAACGGAATATTCATTTGACGTGTACTCAAGGGAGCTCAGCAGAATTAAACACGTCTGTGTGTATGTTAGTGTTGGTGTGTGTTTGAAGAATGCTGTTGATAAGTATTTGAAATACTGTGGGTATTAAAAGAGAAAGTAGATAAACACCTCACAAAAAGTTTGGAACATACATAAAGAAAGCAAAATGGTACGAAATATATATACATATATATATATATATATATATATATAAAATAGAAAGCATTGCGGTTTGAAGTTACCAAAGTTACCGATACAAGCCGTGCAATTCAAAGTGTTTATAAAAAAAAGACAGTTTTTCAATATCACAGACAAATAAACACGAAAGAAAAACAAAGTTAACGTACAGTTATGGTGTGACTAGGAAGGGTTTCTTTCTTCCCACTGGAGCTTAGTACCATGAATGACCTCCATGTGCATTGTACAGGTCCCTAACACGCCGTGGCATGCTTGTTATCAATGCGTTGATGTCATCTTCCGGGCGAAGGCCCCATTCGATCTGGCCAGCTGCTATGAAATCTGGAAGTGTTTCTGGAGGTTGTGGACAGTTAAAAACTGCTGTTTTCAGCTTGTTCCGGGCGTGTTCAGTGCATTAGTGTACTCTCTGTTGACCATAAAATAACAACATAACTCCTACCACCCAAACTGCCTTATATCACTATATTACAACTTTCTAAGAGGTGTATACTTAAAAGAAGTGTATTTTAAGTTTATATAGATAACAATATAGGTGGTTCATGATAAGTTAGCCCTGTTGAAACCATCCTTTAAAAAAAAAAATCACTGCCCCTAACCGCATACATTTAAAAGTATACAGCGACTGCAATATTCACAGTAAAGCTGGCATAGAATAAGGAGAAGAGGTTCCAGGTTTTAATGCCGTACTAGACACAATTTTAAGCATGAACAGCCTCTGAATCTTACCACTATATTTTGGTTTTATTCGCATATGAATAAAAATGTCGTTATTTTAACACATTTGTATTTGTAACAAATGCATAACGTCACTTGACTGACATGTTGTTTTAGGTTATCGGGTCTAATTTATTGTTTATTCATTTACATTTTTTTCTTTCCCATTTACGTGTTCACATATTCTGAATTACGTTAATTTATGTTGCAGGTTCTGTCCCGTACCTTGGTTAGTTTCTGTAAGTGACTTGAACAAGGTGATTTATGTGGCAGTTCGTAACCCCAAATATGCAATAGTTATTTCCTTAGTAAATAAATCATTTAGGCCTATATGGCTGCGTGAGTAAAGTGGTAAATTTTGCAATTGGTTTTAAGCTGTATTTCAACGTTATTTCAGTTCGCGGGAAAACGTTTAACATNTTCCCATTTACGTGTTCACATATTCTGAATTACGTTAATTTATGTTGCAGGTTCTGTCCCGTACCTTGGTTAGTTTTTGTAAGTGACTTGAACAAGGTGATTTATGTGGCAGTTCGTAACCCCAAATATGCAATAGTTATTTCCTTAGTAAATAAATCATTTAGGCCTATATGGCTGCGTGAATAAAGTGGTAAATTTTGCAATTGGTTTTAAGCTGTATTTCAACGTTATTTCAGTTCGCGGGAAAACGTTTAACATNATAAAGTGGTAAATTTTGCAATTGGTTTTAAGCTGTATTTCAACGTTATTTCAGTTCGCGGGAAAACGTTTAACATTTCACTTAATATTCCAACCTGGCCAACGAGTATACGTGTAATCAAAATTTGTTATGAACCCTTTAAAACTTTAAGAAACTCAGGTCAAGTGCATTTATTTATATTTTTGAAATTGTTTACAATTATGAAGCTTCAATAGATGTGTGTCATTATAAACGTGACCGTCGAAAATAGTTTACAAGTCAATGCTTCGGTACTAATTTAACTAATTTTTAGCAAATAACGCTACGAAATTGACTGATATTACACGTAGAACATTCCTCCTGTACTTTAAATATGTTGACACAGTCCTTGAACTAACATAGACAGTGAGCATTGGGAGCTGCCACGAATAACCTCAATCTAGGTAATGAAAATTGGATTCTGCATTAAATGCGTGAATGCAATTTCATGAAATACGTTGTGATCTGTTAGGTATCGTTTAATTAGTATTCTGGTAAAATTACATTCACATTGTTGTTGTTATTCCAATTTTATAAGCTAAAATTGATTTTCTCACAGTAAAAGTTAAGGCATACTTTCATGTCATTGGACCCTTTTAAAATCAAAATGCATCTGTATGGATTTCCATGAAACTTACATTAAGTGATAAGAATCACCGTGGAAGTACGCATTAAGGTTTCATGACAACTATTTTCAGCATTCGTAACACCATCATAGCAAAACAGGCCATTTGCTTACACATAGTGTAGGTATAGAATTATTATTTTGGGAATTATTTGTGCCTTGAGTTGCACACTGTTATCAGTATTAATTTCGGTACGTCGACAAATCCTGNTATTATTTTGGGAATTATTTGTGCCTTGAGTTGCACACTGTTATCAGTATTAATTTCGGTACGTCGACAAATCCTGCAACGATTGTAATATGTGCAGGGAAAAATAGTATTTTGTAATATTCTACTGAAATAAAATAACATGTCATTTATAATCATTTAGTCACGCCGTTTTCCTTCGTTATGCCCGTNTGTAATATTCTACTGAAATAAAATAACATGTCATTTATAATCATTTAGTCACGCCGTTTTCCTTCGTTATGCCCGTACATGTTATTAAAAATTATTGTCACATCCTTTAACGACGTTTTAACACTGTTTGTCGTAAGATTTAATAAATAGTTACTATTATCTCAGAGAGTTTTATCCCTACGATACTTAAAGAATGGTAAAAATTCAAACTTTGCATATATTTAACTAAGTATGTTCTAAATTGCGTGGGTCGGATAAAATAACGGATGGAAATGAGAAAAATGTTTAACTCTTCTGCGAATCTCAATACAGCATAAACCAAAATAATGACTTCCGTAGATCATGCCATTTATTTCTAAATAGTAAAATCACTAACATCATTGTTCAAAACGAGATTTTTTAACTGAAATTAACATGTACGTATTTTCGTCGTGCACTACAATGGATTATAACTTGTAAGTAAATACAACGGACTTCTGAACAGCAGATTATATGTACGCCACATAGCAGTGTCTACATCGAGAAACGGTGGAAGGACACGAAACGGATTAACAGTAGAATGTAAGTAGGAATTTTAGAAGTACTCGCTTTACCGTGAACATTCTTTATAAAATTATAAGTGGTAACCTTGTTCAATATGGTAGGTTTTAAATTTGTAGCATAATTATGATTTGTGGTATGCTTGGAATCTCTGGATTGTTTNCCTTGTTCAATATGGTAGGTTTTAAATTTGTAGCATAATTATGATTTGTGGTATGCTTGGAATCTCTGGATTGTTTGGTGTTTTGTGATATGTTTGGAGTCTTTGGTATGCTTTTAGATAGTGATAAGAATGCAACTGTTCTATGCCGCGCTGGTTATGCATGGTGCCTTTGGATTTTCTAATGAATTCAGAGAGTGTTCAGAATGTGACTTCTTAAATTGTGTGTTTTTAAATAATGCGGTTAATGACCAATATAATCAAACACAGTAAAATTAGACAAAATAGTCAGTGTTTAGCGAGGTGATTACATATTTACAGTGATAAACCAGCGAGTTACACATGAGTAAGAGAACTAACGGACGCAGGAGTTAATGGACATTTTCTAACGTATATGTATTCATCTGGCATCTAACCATGTTTTTGCTAACTTGGATACATCTCTGAAACTCTGACTATGCGATCGCAATAAATATTTCCATGCATTACATGTAGCATTTCTGGGGAGAATTAATTGTACTTTATGTATTTAAGAAATGGCCTTTAAAAACACAATACATTAGGATTTGGTTCTTCTTAAGTCATGTAAATATTCGACCAGTAGAGTACAATACCTAATTTAATAATGGTTTGGTAAGCTTATAATAATTGTTGTTCGGACTGTCAAGTATGATTAGGAGCAACTGTTTTTTGCGAAAAGATTCCAGAATTGGTTGTAAATAAAATCAATGAAGTTTAGTACAGTTATGTGATTGATTTCGTCACGCGTCTTAGGTGTCAGATCATGTGCTGTATTGAAGTAACTTTATTGATTTGAGTTGTCAGGTAAGAAAGTTCCTTCTCACGAAGACACGTGGCTAACGATTAAAAAATGTGCAGTTTTATATGTGAAATATTTAGGTCTAGCCTTAGTGTATGGACGTATTAACAATCTCTTCGTAACGTTTTGTGCTGGCAGACATTCAAACCAAAACGTGCGAAGTGAGATTATTATTGTTTATTTAGTTTTTGCAGGCTTTGTGCAAAGCATGGTGCAATTTGGATACATTGGCCAAATTAAACATAACTGCATTTACCTTCANACAGTTCATCCGTACGTACGTACTCTGCCTCCCTTTTCTACGTACGCATGTACGCTAAGTGTGAATGGATGCATGCAAATGTGCAGTGTCAAACTTTTATTCATATGTATGCTTCTTGAAGGTTGTAAATTCATCTTATACGTTATTGCGGAAAACAGGTCATCGTAAGTAGCCACGATGAAATGGTAGAGATTACGTATGTTGCGCCGTACATTCTGCAGGCATCATAAGGGTTGAAAAGGAGTTCGTGTTCCCGGAAAGCATTAAACCGCTGATTGCTCCGGCTGGCCACGGGTGTTCCGAGTGAGCGAGAGTTCTCACGGCGAGATGATAGACATCAAGCTGCGCGCCTGGCAGAAACTGAGAGAGGTTTTGTGCTCTGACATTCAACGGTTAACTGGATGATGCAGGCGCTGTTAGCCTTGTAGCGGTTTCTTCACACTTTTAAATCTAATTTTTGGAAAATAACCCCATGTATGACGTTTATGGTTGTTTCCTAATTAATTTATTAATCACAAGCGTTTTATACTTCTGTTAACATAAAAGTACCTTATTTCTGGTTAAAGTTAACTTTTTATATTTTTTCTTTATAAATTATAATATTAAATTTATAATCATTATAAATAAAACACCAAGAAAATAGGTGTGTTAGCGAGGCATAGTAAGAAATAGTTCCAGTAGTATGCTTTGGTTCCTTCTGGCACAGGGTCCAGGGTCGGGTTCGGGGGCTCCGACCGACCGCCACATTGTTTCCGTTAGCCATCTGATTTCCGGTGGCCATCTTGGATCCAACATATTGAATTACATCACAGTAGCCATCTTGTTTCTGGTCGCCATCTTGTTTCTGGTCACCATCTTGATTATGGTCGCCATATTGTTTCTGGTCGCCATCTTGTTTTTGCCATCCACCATCTTCTCTGGCATATTGTTTCCAGTTGTCTACAATTTACATCGGTTGTTGCTAGGGCGCGCGCCAGTCATTCGACTAACATATTTGTTTATGAAGATGGCAGCTAGAATGTTCTGGTGTCGTTTTCTGCGCTGCCATGTTGATTCCAGTGTTGGCTGCTAGGGGCACTACTTTTTATTTAATTTTCACAGAGCTCAAAATATCGTATAGAGGAGGGCAGTGTTGAATTACAGAAACTTGGTTCGGCATGCAGATACCTTAGACCACTCGGCTGTTGGGACATGTCCTAGTACTAGGGATTAAACTAAGCATATGTAATATCATGTGTATTGGGAACAAATTTAATTTAAAAACAATGGAAGTTTTAGTTGTCATTATTATTCCAGAATAATAATATTTTAGTTACTTTTCTTAATATAATTTTTCTTATAAAAATTATGAAAAGCTGTATTAAAAATAATATAATGTATTTTTTTACAAGCATTATTTTATTTTTAACTTTATTTACTGCATTTTTAAATTCTGTTTATACTAACATGTAAATTTTTTTCATTAAAGACGTTTTCTTTGTTGGTCATCCATCCTTCGGTTTGAGACTGCTCATCCATGCTGGAGATGTCAGCAATAAAACATGCAGCTAAGGTATTTGGAAATAAATAAAGCACCACATACCTTATTTTAAAGAAATATTATTCGGTAATGTACCACATAAGGAAAAACATAAGCCCTTGAATAAAAGTCAGTATATATACATCGACCTCATTCAAGGTGAGTTCACCTCTCGGCGTCCACTTCAGCGAACCAGAAATTGCAGTGGGCAGGAAAACCCCACCACTTGACCAACACCCTTCTGTTAAGTCGTTTCAGCACCATCTTAATCAAATACACATCTGAAAACTTCGTCACCTGGATCTCCTCGATGTAGAGGCCGCCATAGATGGGGTCTGTGTTCAGATCTTCGAGATAGTAGGTCCTCATAGCATAGTTGCATATACGTCACAAATGAAACAGTTCAGCACTCAAATTAATTCGCTGTGAACCCTTTATCGAAATTTAAATTTTTTTTAAATAAATTTCTTAAATAAATTTTTTAATAATTTGTAAATAATTTCGAAATTATTTTCTAAAGTTTTTAAATATAAATTTTAAATTTTTTTATATTTCTTTGGATTTTTTTTTTATATTTTGGGTCAAAGGTAACCGGGGTTAAAGGTCAAAGTTCAAAGGACAAATGTCCCCTGGATTTAAGATGGCCACCAGCCGACCGGAATGACAGAGCACGAACAGCTCCNTTTTTAAATAAATTTCTTAAATAAATTTTTTAATAATTTGTAAATAATTTCGAAATTATTTTCTAAAGTTTTTAAATATAAATTTTAAATTTTTTTATATTTCTTTGGATTTTTTTTTTTTTTTTTATATTTTGGGTCAAAGGTAACCGGGGTTAATTGTCAAAGTTCAAAGGACAAATGTCCCCTGGATTTAAGATGGCCACCGCCCGACCGGAATGACAGAGCACGAACAGCTCCGACGCTACGGTCTCAGGAGCCGATGTGTCAAAGTCCCCATTATCCCTCTACTAATGTGTAAAACTGATGTTGAAATTTAACAAGAATGTTTTGTAGACTTCAAGTTTATTATAAACATTAAGCTATGTAAAAATGTTACATGTTTTCTAAAACAACGTATTTTAGATAATCAATATTTTAGCCATAGAGTTACGAAAAAATCTTTGGAAACTTGTTTACAAAGATTTTGTAACAAACAAAGAATTTTTTTTACTATGTACATAACCATTATTGTAACGGGGAAAAAGCTGCAAACAGGAGGGGCACTATTAAAAAACTGACTGAGTAAATGAGCGCAAAGCAATAATTTTCTCGTAGTTTNGAGCTGCAAACAGGAGGGGCACTATTAAAAAACTGACTGAGTAAATGAGCGCAAAGCAATAATTTTCTCGTAGTTTAGCTCTGGAATACCAATTCCATAAATTGTACAATTATTTCTGTATAATGTTTTAGGAGAAGGCACAATGTGATATATCTAGGAAACTAATACTAGGTATTATGAAAAAACGAAGTAGTTACTGAGTTCGAAACCGTTTGAGGGGGTGTGGCAGTACTATGCTATAGTAGCCAAGCCTGGTTACCGCATCGGCCTTAGAAATTGTGGATGATGCGTCTTATAGTCTCTCTCCACTCATGGCGACCCAAGGCTACCAGTGCCACCCCTGCGCTTTGCAAATTGGGCTCCGCCACCCGTCTCCCTATGGGAATCAGTTTCCTCGTGGCTAGAAAGGAGTATTTGCCGCGATGGTTTGGGCCGATATTTAGTACCTAGGCTCGACCACTTGGCGGGGTTTTGGACTACTTGGCATTCAGGCCGATGGGACCCAAGGCAGGAATTTCCTGTGTGAAGAAATTCCCATGTATGGTAATGGTCAGTGTCCGATGACGGCTCCTCCAACTGTACTGCTGGTGGTAGGAAGTAGCGGCGATGGCTTGGAGGCTGTGATGACAGCAGGAAGACATTTAAGTGAAAACGATGAAAATTCATCCAATTCAGAGCGAGGGCTACTATCCCCGACTTCGGCATCCCCGATAAATCTAGGACGTATACCGCTCTGAGCCAATCGTACTCCACCCTTCCGGTGGGCATACAGAGCATTGGTGGGGAAGTCGGGTAACTGAAAACCCATCAGTTCCATGGCAAATAAGTGGGAACACGGGCTGATCGGGTTAGCCCCACCAGAGGTTTTCTCTGGTGTACCGATCACTAGGGGTGGGACTCGAACTGGCAGTGGTTAACTCTGTATGCTGGAGGAGGTCTGGAGAAATTCTCTCTCTCAAAGAAAGACTGGGCGGTGAGCGGCAACTCGCTCCGTTTCTGTCCTGGCAAGACACTAGGGGATGAATACTGCCCCGGCTAGACTACACGCTCGGTATCTGAGGGCGAGGGTCTCAGAACCTTGTGGTAGGGTGTCTCTTGGTCGTAATTGCGAATCATGTTGTGGCTTTGGATATGGTTACTTCAGGTGCGTAGCTGGGACACCTGCGATGAGAGGGCGTGATCCATCTTCCCCACCGATTGAACGGTCGTAGTACGGGATGTCCATCTGGCTAAGAGCGCTACGTAAAAGTATAAAAGTTCGAAGGCTGAGAGGCTCCAGTATATGCATACCTAGTATGTTCAACTAGGTCATTCCTCAGATGGAACCGTATCAACCTTATAATTTTAATATTTCCTTGTCAAACCAGACAAATTGATACCTATAATTCGCATAAAACAATTTTTACTGTAACTGTCAATCAAACATCGGTGAGAAAACTTCATGAAGGGCAGTAATTTTGCTGAAAAAACTTTACGACTTTAATTGCCTAGCTTGAGACAAAAAGGTACTTTACCCTGTTTATAGTTGGCAAATCAAGATCATCGTTACATGCTTAGGTAATTTTGTCGTAATTACATGTATGCTGTTTGTAATAGGTTTGACACAGTAGAAACTAGGATTTAATTTCTTCTGAGCAGCATATATTTACCCGTCAAATTGTTAAGCAATTACAATAAAATATGTTATTCCACATGATCATATATATTCCAGCTGATAGACAATATACAAACTTAGCGGAATCTGTGAAAGAAAAAATACCTCATAACTTAAACAGTTATCTAAAAAAATATGGCATTACAGTATTCGGGATATTTCGATCCAAAAATAGAATACAAGGCAACTATTTTTGGTTGGGTTATAAATGATAATAAAAAAAACTATTATTAATTAATTTTACACAAAATAATGGTGGCGACCATGTTCCGGAAATAATTATCACGGCAATATGTTTTTTTTTTGATCGCGGATCTTCCGTATGGTCTTTAATACTATTAGTAATTTTTGTAATAACTCGTTTTTCAGCTCTACCTTTCCTTTCACTTTTTCCGTTGACGGCCTTTGTGAGACCTTCGTTGGCGACTCTATATTTTGTAGCGTAATATTAAATATGAAAAGTGCTATACATCCCTGCGTTTTGCTTTTCACCAACTTTGAAGCTGACAAATTACAAAATTCAAAAATCCAAATAACCTCAAAATACCTTTTGCCGAATGTCAATTACACACACGGGCGAGGTTTCTGTAAGAAAATAATGTCTAATGGACTTGCAATAACTATTCTACAAGGTAGTTTACTGAAACATTCGTAAATATAGGTATTTTTTCATTATATAATTTTTTTAGGAAGAATATCTTCTAATTTGTCAATTTAAAATTTGAAACGTTGGTAAAACCATTTTCGGGAAGTTAAACAGTTAAAATAATATAGGGTTTTAATTTTCAAATCATAATTTCTTTATCACGTATTATGAACTCTGGTAATTTGGAAGTGATTATTTTATTTTGTAGCCAATTCTTTAACATTTAAACTATTTCACGAGTCATTCAAACAAACGTTTTCGTATTGCAGGTGCCGTAGATAATGTAATTGTTTAATTTGTTTATGTTGGTATCCCGGGGACATCTGAAACGTGCTGCTTCGTTCGTTGTGTCACGTGTGTTCATCTTCGTAGTCTTCGTGCGTGAATTGTTAAGCGTGTATTGACTATTTTATATTTTGTAAAGTGAATAATTGATTTGATTATTGTATTATTGTCTGATTTACTTCGTTAACGCGTTGTGTAAATGTTTTTGGGCAGAGGTGTGCTAAATTATTTTAGTTCTCCTTATTTCTTTTGGGATGAACTGTTGCATTGGCCTCACTGACAATTGGTTTTGAAGTTTTTTTTTTCTCGATATTTTTAAGTAATCGTGCCTCTGAGCGATGTTAGCATTACAATTGATGNTAAAGTGAATAATTGATTTGATTATTGTATTATTGTCTGATTTACTTCGTTAACGCGTTGTGTAAATGTTTTTGGGTAGAGGTGTGCTAAATTATTTTAGTTCTCCTTATTTCTTTTGGGATGAACTGTTACATTGGCCTCACTGACACGTGGTTTTGAAGTTTTTTTTTTCTCGATATTTTTAAGTAATCGTGCCTCTGAGCGATGTTAGCATTACAATTGATGAACTGTTTACAGCCACGTTATATATTTAATTATTTTGTTTTGATTACCTAATGCATAAAGCTCCAATAAAACGGTATTGCAATTTTTGTTGAAAAACTGCGTTAGGACCTACCCTTTTATGGTAATTAAGTTTTAATTGAATTCAAAGGGAAGTTTACAGAAATTCAGGTTTGCCTACATTAAACATTTTTTAAACATCTTTAACTGCTAAAGTACATTTTTAAAAATAACTGTCCAGAATTAATTAGAGCTGGTTTTGTTTAAATTAATGAAATCTTTCTGTATATTAAAGAAATTTGTTAGGTGATATTAAAACATAGTTTGTCGAACATACTAGTTTTTAGTAGGTAACACTTACTTAATGCTAAGTTCACAAATAACGAATTCCTTAGACCATAGGCCCAATGATTAAACGGTGAAAATAACGGTATTGACTTAATCTCAAAGAATAATGCTGAACTATTTTAACGTCATTGCAATGTCATCATTGCTTTAAATATACAACTGANTACTTAATCTCAAAGAATAATGCTGAACTATTTTAACGTCATTGCAATGTCATCATTGCTTTAAATATACAACTGAAACAAAAAGTGTTGTTTGTGGTGAGCCTTTTTTGTAGTGGTTCATATTAAACGAAAAATTCTTTTGTGGCAACACTACATGAGTTGCAGTAAGTAAAATGTTTTTAAGAGTTTTGTCGGCCCTGCTAGAGCATCTTTCTTTCCCCTTTGGGACTAGCGGGATATAGTTTTGCGTGCTCTTGGAAGACGAATAGACCTATCACGTTGTTCAGCAGCGAAATAAATAAAAATACCACAGTAGGTTGTAATACACCCTTCAGAAGTAATGCGAACCAGCGTGCAGTGGTAAACTTACAGAGAAATAGATCTCCCAGACAAGGGAAAAAGAACATATTTAATAAAACATGGTGAAAAAGAGTTACCCCAAAGAACAATAAATTCACAGAAATAAAGGACAGACGTGAAAAATAGGAGAACGTAAAATATGAAAAATGAAGTAACGGCAACAAAGAACAAAGAAAAGGAATGGGGAAGGCGGTAGATTCGAACCGTAGTGGAACGATAATTCGTCAGGAAAAAATGTTTAAGCCAATAATTATATAAAGACGTATAAAACATTTGCAAACTTCATAAATATATGGAATGATATTAAGGAAAAGGTGGTGGAATAAACAGCGAAATAAAATGGATAAACATAATTTGCCTACAGGAAAAGAAACGGAATTTAATAACGCGAGTGAAAAAAGCATTAAAATAAACCGTGGTAAATATATGAAGAAAAATTACCGGAAAACGTATCGAATAGTACAACGTAAATGCAGTAAAGTAACGAGTTAAAATAAACGTCGATATATACACAGTGGAAAAAAAAAATGTATGAAAAAATACACGGAGTCAAGCATTGAAAATGTGTTACATCGGACATCAAGCAAAATTGATTAAAAACTTGCACATAAGAAAAGGCACGAAGTTTGGAAATAAGTTTTAGAACAAGCATATATATATNCAAAATTGATTAAAAACTTGCACATAAGAAAAGGCACGAAGTTTGGAAATAAGTTTTAGAACAAGCATATATATATGTATATACATGGATGAAAACAATTGCAGACAAGAATATACCAAATTATATAGAGCAGAATTTTTTTNATATATATATGTATATACATGGATGAAAACAATTGCAGACAAGAATATACCAAATTATATAGAGCAGAATTTTTTTTTAATGCATAAAGAAAATGGCAGCAAAAACTAAATGACCCAGGATATCACCGGAATCGCTTTAACCCAACCCCACGTAACAGTACTACATGCAGTCTGTGGGTGCCATCTTCGCTCACTACCAACTTGTTGTCGCAGCAGGTCCACGTCAACATGCTACGCTAGCTCTATACGTGGAAGCGAAGACACTGAATAGTACGAGCCTCCACGCGTTTGGCGCAGTCCCCATGCGGCACGAGTAGGTAATCATCAAAGTTGATCTGGGTCGCCGCAACGCACAACTGGACGCATTCGAATCTCTCCACTGTATTTTCGACGGCGCATCTATAAGTTCGCTCACAGTCCGACGAATTCAGCCGTCATATGGCCAACACACACGTTCCTCAACTTGTTCTCTTTCTGAGAACCACTTGTGGGAGGTGGATAAGCTGGATATGTTGAACTCAGCGAGGAATGCGAGCTTGTTCCGGGCTCGAACCTGGTAAAGTACAAGTCTCTGTCCATCTATAAGCGTGAGTGGGCGAAGAGATTTAGGCTGCTCTAAACCGCGAGGTCTTGAGAGCCGATGAGGGAGATGGAGTTGTCTATAGAGCAGCGCCAGAATGATGGGGCGGGGGAAATGAGAGATCCCTGAGAAAACCCGCCAACCAGTGGCATTTTACGGTACGATTCCCATATGCGAAAATCCGGGAGTGACCCGGCCGGGGATTGAACCCAGTTCGCCTTTGTGGGAGGCAAGCTGGCTAACCGCAGGTCTCTCCATATATAACAGCTCGAGTTCTTTGGCCTAGCAGGCCGTCTTGACGTCATAACAAAACCTATACATATATGTTTTGGACAGTCGAGCACCGCCAACTCGACGTGTATGAGTTTATCGAAAATTATTTATTCGGCTGCCTGATGGACGACGAACAGTATATCTTTCTAGATGTACATGTGTAGGAACGTCGGCTTGACGGCTAGTTTGTTTGGTTTTTCTCGCAGCACATCAGTACAGTTTATGACGATTTAATTTGTTCTTCTCCACTCTCAATACCTCGATGTAAAGAGCCGACTACATCTCTCCATTTTTTTTCTCTGTAAGCTTGTCCAAAATACTGTTTGTCAAGTTTGGAATGAGCAATATAGCAAAATAATTTTCTCTTACATATGTGTGAAAATGTAACGAAAACTGATATGTATAAACACATGCCAACATAACATAAAACCCACCATTAATATTAACATGCATTCCAAACTTAAACTGCTAGAAATTACTGAATAGTATTTTCCTAAATTCAGATTTTAAATCTGAGAAACGTTTTGGGTGATATAATTTCCCTTCACTAAAACTTACAAATTCTGCCAGATATATGACAATAAATGAAACAGTGTAGAGTTTTCGATCCTAAATAGCCAACTTTACGCAAAGAAAATACTGACATAGCAATAAATCTGTAAATACGTCAAAATAATTTTGTCATATAAAAAATTATATTATCTACAAATAAATATATGAAAATTTTTATAAGTTGGAGAAAAAATAATGTGTATTTCAAAATATTTTAACAGTGTTCGCAAGAACAAGGAATTTGGTTAAATTAAGTTGGTTTTTTTATTTATTAGTTTTTTACGTAAATAAAAGTTTAATAAATTTTGAAATTTATTTGTTTATACATACTGATTATCTCATTTCTGCAAGTAATTATACGAAAAACCGTTAATACATTTTCTATCAAAAACGAAGCATCGTATTAACTAACCCTGTATGTGATAATTTTGTTAATCCATATAAACAGTTTTTTTTTTAAACAAACCCAGCCAAAATATATTACCTCGTTTAAATAAAGTTCTCCCTTTTATATTTCCAAAATTCACATACAGCGAGAACTTCCCATAGCGCTTAAGTCCACGGTCAATTATTCAACAGTTAAGTCAACTGAGTCTTGCCCACGTCCTGCAAGTTTAGTTCCCCAGGGATAACTGGCCAGATCACTTCTAGAAGTATTACCATTTATGGTATAGTTGGTTCACGATAAGTTGAGAACTTTTGAAGGCCCTGTTTATTTTTCTTCTTCCAGTAAATTACAAAATTCCCATCCATGTATAAACCAACATTCCCGTGGCTTGTATCCGTGCCTTGACCGAGTGACAATGCGGNCCAACATTCCCGTGGCTTGTATCCGTGCCTTGACCGAGTGACAATGCGGAATTTTCAGAAACATATATTTGTTTCTGTTACACCAAATTATTGTTCTAGCGTGGATAAAACGGGGGAAAAAAAATTCCGATTGGCACTAATTAAAAAAATTACACCTTGTAAACTGCCATAAACATAGAACAAATTTACGTACTTCTCTATGTCAACATTACTGTAAGGACCTCAGCCAATATTTGCGAATNGGAATTTTCAGAAACATATATTTGTTTCTGTTACACCAAATTATTGTTCTAGCGTGGATAAAACGGGGGAAAAAAAAATTCCGATTGGCACTAATTAAAAAAATTACACCTTGTAAACTGCCATAAACATAGAACAAATTTACGTACTTCTCTATGTCAACATTACTGTAAGGACCTCAGCCAATATTTGCGTATATATATATACGCAGTTAATGAACTGGTAATTTTTTTTTCAAAAGTCAGCTTAAAGGTTTCAGTTAAATGTGAAAGAACTTAAGCAATAACTCCGGAGACTCCCCATTCGTTACAAGAACGTGCAGATATGCAAAGCGTCGAGTAAATTTTTCTGTCTACCGGGAGATGTCTTTTTTTTTTGTTACTCTTGAAGATGTCAAACGAAACGGAAACAGTAGAATTGGATTCTCTGCTACATGAGAGTGATGCCGTGTCCGCGCTGATTCGATTTCGACTCCGCGGCTCGAGCTACTTCGTCCTCGCCATTTCTGGAACGAGATCCATTCCCCCTCCTAGTCCTCCCTCCACCAGGACTGTGGAGAACCACCGAAATTTCTGTCACCTCCCTGGATGTTGGTTACTGGCAACGAGACCTCCATTTGCGGGCGCAAGGCACTCGGAACATGTATTTATTCAGTTCCCAAGTTTTACTGAGTAGACAACACACATTTTCAACACTTTTTGCTACCTCACGTGCTTTCTTCTTGTTCACTGAATATCCTTATGACACATACAAAAGTTAACGTTGCCATGGACTTAAACACATATCCATGTATAGGATGGCACTGTAAAATGGGTCTGAATATAAATACGGTAATAATACCACAACTCTTAATTTAACATGAACAATAGTTAAGAAAAATTAATTTCAATAAGTCACTTCTTACAAATCGCTGTGCGCACTCGATGCTTGAGATAATATGAATGCAGTTAGAGCATAGATATTTTGCAAAGATTGAATTCGAAAATCTTGGCTATACTTGGTACGAGCTAAAATTTCTGGAATTTGTATGTCCTATTTTACGAGTAGTAACATTTGGTTTAAAAAATGTTACGCCTTGCCTATTTGATTATTTTTATGTAATAATATTTGTGCGTACCTTTCACGATAAAGATCAGCCGGCTACAATAAAACTATTTTCAGTAGTTTTCACGACTTTACTTTCCTTTTGTGATTATATTCATTTATATATTTGAAATTTTTAACATTCCGTGATATGTGTGCGTTTATGTGTGTGATTTTAAGAGAAAGTTGAGGTTGAGTTTACTCTTTAACTGTCCCTTTTATTTTATATATCTGATAAAACCGTTACCATTGTTGAAGTACCAATGAAATATTAATTTATAATTTGTGATATCAGCCATGTAATATGTGTGTGTTTTTAAAGTAAAAAGAATGAAAAATTATTTTTGTACAGTGGTGTCATAATGGGTCCTATTTCATGTATGCTCATATTCTAAAATGGTTTTCATTTCCAGGTTAAGTACAAAATATTCGGAATTTTCTTTTCTTTTAATTTTAAAAGTATAATCATTCATATTTATTATGAAATTGAATGATAACACTTTGAGGTGATTTCATGCCCAAAATAATATAGAAAATGTACTATGAGTTATTAAGTAACGAAATTATTAATTAAAATATACTTTCCAAAAAGTCTTGTATTTAAATCAATTTAATTTCAAAGTATTGGAATATACTTGAGATAAAAACCACAAATTCCTGAGTAGTGTTATCCTAAATTGAGATCTAAAATGCAGGAAATTTTTTGGATGATATACTTACCCCACACAAAAAATTGCTGCTGTTTTACACTCGTAAGAAATTTTGAAACCCTGGGCAGAGGTCAAATGAATTATGATGGATATGAACTAACGCGTAAAATCAGCAAAAACTTTTGCTTTGGTGTACCACTCTCAGGCGAGAGGTTCTCGGAAAAAAAAATCGGTGCAAATTTTAAATGGCACTGCTTCAGTCTTACAAAAATTAGCATCCTTTAGAGCAGCGTTTAATTGACTAAATATTTTGAATCACTATAATCTGAGGATCTTGGTTTTGAAGTTAGCGTACATAATTGATAATTATTGTAAGCCATAGTAAGTGTAGTGTTTCTTTTTCTTGGGGGCTGCAGCGATGTAATAGTCAGACCACTCCCTTTCTTTAAGGCGAATCGGATTTGGTTACAGGTGTGGCTACCCGGTTTTTGGCAAGTGTGGAACGTGGCGGGCGTTGCCTTTGGCCTGCAAGCTTTCTCGGGCACCTCGGCTGCAGCGATAGCATGTAGGCAACAATACCTACACGCGTCTATGTTATGATGCCGTGTCCGCGCACAGACGATAATGGAGGACATTTAGGTTACAGTACTGAAGGTGCATGCTTGTTTCTGACGACAGTCGATGTGTCATTTCCTGCAGGAAGTATTGGTATCGTCTACGCGCATGTAAATATATCGTAGCTGTCGTAAGATTTGTGTACACTTTACAAGAAATTGGAAAGTACTGGGCAGTTGCAACAAGAGGATCATTTTTGTTAATTATGCCAAACTGCACAATTAAGCAGCATCAAACTTTTAAAAAGCTTGATGGTAAAAAAGTTGACTGCAATAAGTTGGTGGCCATCCCTGTTATTCAAATTCGGTGGCAGCTATTAATGAGAGTTTATCATGGTTATGTCGAATATCCCGATAACATAAAACCATCTTCGGAGAATCGTAATTTAATTTCACTTCCAATATTTTGCAAAAATACATTTAAATACCTTGATTTCCACGGGTTCCTATTTCCCGTAAATTTTAGTTAGGCAAAAATTATCCGATATATTTTCCACTTGATTTTAACTTTTCCACTTGATTATTTACGAAGTAAGCCCCAACCTGTATATATAACTTCACCCCATTTATTTTAGCAATGTCTCGTGGCTCACAGGCGATGGGTTCGATCTAAACCGATGTATTGAGGATGGATTTACCTGCGTGATTTCCCACCCACATTCCATGCAAATACCTCTACAGCCGCTTAACTGGCGCCTTTCCAACTTCAAACCCATCAGATTAAGTTCACAACTAGCTTTACTGCAAGAAGGGGATAAATATTATTAACGGGATCACAGGAGGAAAAGTCGGGTATGAAGCAGATGTAATTTATTTTCTCTGGAAACCAAATAATTTTGATTTTAAAATTTTTTTTTGAATGATAACCGAGAGTTGGATATTCTCGGAAATATACATTTTAACAATACAAGGAAAAATATTCAGGTACGCGATGAAAAGTACACTTCAGGACACTGAAAATAACAACTGCAAACAGTAAAATTAAAAACAGAATTTTAAATATTTTTGTTTAAATTTTAATTTTTCTTAAGTTTCTTTAAAATAATTAAAACCGCAATTTAATACCCCAGCGTATACCATAATTTGATTATTACATAGTTCCTCAGTTTGATGTGTTTGTCATCTATGTATACTAATTCAACTTCCTCTTCAAAATTACAGTCAAATGACACGGTACAGTAGTGGTGGTTCCCCGCTCAGTTTACTTCACACCTAGGTGCATGATTTTCTCTGGTATTCGTGAAAGCGAAGGAAAGCTGGATTCTGAAAAGCATGACCTAAATAGTCTAAGAGAAAGAAGCTATAGGAATTCCGTTTCGTGACAAATGACCTCGCAAAGCACACTTCCTTATCTTGAGAAAAGCATTACGCAGACCGTGGATCGTGATTGAGCATTACAATTGCACCTCGTAAGATTCATCCCATTAGAGTAGGAGCTTTTAGAGCAGTGGAAATGAACGTCTTTCTGTTCTGGTAATCGAGAATGTTTTTGCAGCTTGTTTTGCTGTGTAGAAACTTTACCTGCAATTTGGCCGTGCACTTTTCTATTAGCAGGTGTGCAGGAACTAAATGAGCACTTCGGAGGGAACGGAAAAGAGTATAGTCAAACGCCTACTATTTTTTAATAAAATTATTTTTGTCTATCAGTGTTTTTATAGAAACAAACCTTTATATCGTCAGAAAGCTGCTTAATTCATATATATTTTGGGAGAATAGTTGTGACATTTTTATTAGGTTACCTGACTACTTTCATGGCAAATAATTACTGTATTAGCCTAAATATTTATAGAAATTCGCTACTCTGGGTTGCAATTATCACCACATATTGTATTTTGGCAAGAAGCCACATAATTTATAACTGTGTACGAAATATATATATTTTATTTGTTACGTGTATTGTTTAACCCATTTGCTTCCATATTAATGACACACGGATGGGTATACTGGTTATTAGATACAGTACTCATTCCTAAATAATGGCAGCCACGTGTTTCTTTTCAGGACTTCAGAAGTTAAAAATATGTAATAATTGTCTGAATGGGTGCGAAAAATAATAATTCAGCTGGGAATAACTTATGGGGAAATACAGGCCAATCATTTTATAGCACACAAGGAAGGGTGTCAGATCCCAAAAAGTTCATAATTTTATATTTGTACCAAACATTGTTGAACTCGTACGCATTGTATGTGATGACATTTTCCTCGAATAGAAAAAATTTCTACTTCATATTTTTTAAATAATCTGAAGATAAATACAAAACTCTTCAGTTCTGGGGCAGCCGTAAAAAAAATACTAATTTGAACAGATGAAAATATTTACAAAGTAAACTAATCTCATGGGTTGCTACGTGACACATGTAATCCCCAAATAACAAGCCATTATATATATATATAAAATAACAAGTTCACATATTTTAAAAATAAATTTTTTAAATATGCAAAAATGTCTTCATATTAAACATTTATATATATATATATATATATTATATATATATATAAATGTTTAATATGAATGTTTAATATAAATGAAAGAACCAAATAACAAGTTCATAATAACATGTTCAAGGAAAATGTCTTGACATACAATGCGTACGAGTTGAACAGTGTTTGCTAAAATTTTAGAATAATTAATTATCTTCATCTGCGTGAAGAGTGTGTTCATGAATATTAAAATTATTAACGTATGGATAGGCTTACTTACTCAATATGAGGTATTTTACTACATTTTAAGGACTGAGTTGTGAGATGGCACTGATTTTAATTTTCAGATATGCGTATAATTCTTATAAGTACTTTTCTGCATGTGCTCACTCTTTTGATATATGTGTCGTCGTCAGTGAAATGTGAAGGGTCACACACACAAAATGTCTGATTTATGTGATAATGCATTAGCATAAAATGTGTGGGATTAATTATCTCCCTTTCTCAATGTATTATTAGCTTTACTAAACGTATTTCATTGTGTATCTGGTTATTTATTGTTTCACCCATTACTTAACAGTGTTATGTACATGCTTGCGCCAGGCGTCGGCTTTAATTAGGACAGCTGATACGAACTGTATTATGGATAGAAATATATTGCACAGTTAAAAAATATGAGTATTAAAACAATTAGGCCGAATTATATTGAAAGAGTGTTGAAGAACTGTATTGGAAAGCATTTTATGACTACGATGTTATTAAAAAGCTTTAATTAGCGAAGCTAAAACCCCGTACAGTGCATTGAATATATTGCAAATAATTCGTTTTCGTAAGCATTTGTGTTTGTTTTTAGCGCCGTTTTCCTTTGAAAAACCGAGCATACAAGTATGCAATTTCATTTCACACTTTTTTCACGTGTGCAAGCGTGCACAAGAGGTGTGCTTGGGTTTCNGCGTGCACAAGAGGTGTGTTTGGGTTTCTACGTTTTTTCTCCCTATTATAACAATATAAAAATATCCTGCAAGATATTAACATAAATTTTTATATCTACTGGAGATTTTTACACACAAAAAAATTTCGTCCATATGACTGGCGTATTGTTGTGTACTTACCAACTTTTGTGGATTCCGAAGACTATTTTTGGAGAATGTACAGTACTGTTTTTTTTTTACATGGCCAGCCATAGGTTGAACCACGCATGTGTGACTTCCCACGCCTACAACTTCACGCTTACTGCGAAATTCCGGGGTATAAGTTATCCTTTGCTTTTACTGATTTTCCATATATTTTTATTTTGGCCTAAAGCTTCCTGTTGTCGAAACACATTATTTTTAATTTATTATATTTTTTACTAGCCTCTCACCACGTAAATGGCTTGTAATTTCTATATATTTTTCCCTCTTAGTGAGTAAGTGAAGTGAATAGATTTGGGCGGCTCTTAACAGCGAGGTCTTGAGAGCTGATTATGGTGAAATCAGGTGAGTATGGAGCAGTGCCGGAATGAAAGGGCGGGGTAAACGGCAGATCTCCGAGGAAACCCGCTGACCAGCGGCATCGTCCTACAAGATTATCTTTGGTGCCCGGAGTATGGAAGTATTGTGGTTGACCTGCCATACACCACCGTTCCCCACACATCAAAGGTATTATCATTCTATATAGTATGCCTTCTATAGTGGCACTACGATAAATACTACTACTTATATACCTCATGATTCATCACGAGGAGTTACCGCTACTCACAGGGTTTATTCCTTACATTACTTGGAGCAAAATATGACATATAAATGTGGGTCCTATTCCCAATATTTACAGAGTAATTCGAAACATTTGAAAAATGACGTATAAAATAATAACATTTTCAGAAGTAAATGCAGTGATGTATTATCAGACCGTTATGTTTACAGCTAAGCATCAAAATTGCGTCTAACAAGCCTACAGAAGACGTTAAAAAATGTATCCATCTACTTCCATAAACTTGGCCGCACGCTTATGAACCGTACGTGTTGCTCTACGTAGTTGCACATGGCTGTTTTTGATCTATATAGCGGCATGCGTGATACGCGCAAGTAGTTCCTCACGTGTTTGTGCAGTCCTTTGGTAACCAATATCCTTTATCCATCCCCATACGCAATAATGTAGTGGTGATAGATCTGGCGATCGAGAAGTCCAGGGGTGAAAACCACCTCGTCCTATCCATCTCTCAGGGAAATGCACATTTAAATGTTCAACCACAGCACGGTGGAAGTGAGGAGGTGCACCATCATGCTGGAAGATCATACGACGCCTCACTGTTTACTAAATATCCTCAAGTAACAGCGGCAGTTCTTCTTGTAAATATTGGATACACCAAACCAGTCAAGCGTCCCGGGAAAATGAATGGCTCAATCAGCTGATCGTATAGGACACCACACCACACATTGATGTTGAAACGGTGTTCCAAACTCCTTTCCACTGTGGGATGGGTATTATCTTCTCTCCAAAAATGCAAATTGTGCTGATTGTTTATGCCATCCCATGTGAAATGTGCCTCGTCGGTAAACAAAACGTGGCGGTACAGCTGCCGATTTTCATTTAACCAGTTACAAAACTCCAAACGAACGGCTGGATCTGTCGGTTATAGAAGTTGTACCCATTGGTAGTGATATGGATACAGATCGTTCGCATGTAGTGTCCTCCACACTGTAATGTCCGTGGGCTGTAATGAACAGCGTCGAGAATGTTTGCTTCTTAAACCTCGTCATGTACAAACGTGCGCTTGCTATGGATTTCAACTCTAGGAAGCGAACCACTTTCCAGTAATGTGCTGAACATCATTTGGATTGTTTTAAGGTTTGAAATCCTCTGGTTAGGGTACCGTCTGTGATACTCAGGTAACGCAGCTGTGGCAATACCATCACATACTCCTAAAACAAACACCATATAGGCGTATTTTACCGTGTCAAATGTACGTGGAATTGTAACACAATTTACACTTCACAACCACAGGCCACAGCCATAATGAGCAGGAACGCGCCGTGTTCACGCAGTAAACCCTGCAGCATACAGTCACACTTCATGATGGTCAACGTTACGCGCTGTTCACAGCAATAGTCAAACGGGCAACAACATGTCATAGTAGCCTAAGTCACGAGCTGTTCATTGTAAGGCATTTACAATTTTTCGAATTACTCCGTAAATATTGGAAATAGGACTTACATTTAAATAACATATTTTACTCCAAATGATGTAAGGAATACGGCCGGTGAGTGGCGGTAACTCCTCGTGAATCATCCTGTATTTATGGACTACGTTACAACTCATTTCATCAGTGTTGTCT